>NW_010587488.1:655062-689599 GCF_000705375.1 Tinamus guttatus | reverse complement strand
GGCCCCCAATTCCCCAAACCCCGGGCTGGGGGGTTTTTTTTTTTTTTTTTTTTTTTTTAATGTATGCACACATCTGTAACTCAGTGTGCTGTTAGTGGAACATATTTTGCTTAGAACATGTCCATGGCAGCGCTCCAGTCGTGCGAGCTATCCCACCACGTCTCTGTGATTCCAATGAGATCATGACGCTGGGATCGCACACAGATCTCCAGGTTGTCCTGCTTATTCCCCATGCTTCACACATTGGTGTACAGGCATTTCAGGGAAGTAATTGAGCCTGCAGGTTTCCCAGGAGGGGTGAAAGAGGATCCTCTGTGATCATTTCCTATCCTCACTTCCCCACTAGCATACTCCTGCTGGAAGCCATCTGATCTGATTTATATATATGGTTTGTAGAAATCTCATCTTTCTTTGGAAATGAAAAAAGACAACATAAGTTTTAAGCCAAAGCTCTGGCCGCAAGGCAGAAGGGCCAGATTCCAATTATAGATCTGTAAAATGTTTTAAGTGAGGGACCAGTTTGTTTGACAGCACCTGAGTTTTTGATCGATGAAAAGAGAATTATAATACTTTTCTTATAAGGATTCTGGGAAAATGAATAAATGAATGTGAGAACGACTGTAATGAGAGACACAGAAAAGCCCACAGAGAATCAAAATTTGAATTTTACATTTCTCTTTCCTCATGTGTATTTAGTCAAACTTGAATAGGGAAATTTCTATCTGTAGAACTATTAGAGGAAATCGGATCAGCTGGATGATACGAATTTCAAAGAGATGAACCATTTCTGTCAGATTACTATGTAGCTTTTGAAGGAGCCATTCAGCAGGGTTAGCATGATGCTGTGTCACAGGTTATATGCTCTGCAGATCTCAGAGCCTGGCTGTCTGAGGCAGATATACCTCACACAGAACACAGCTAATTCACATGTGAGATCCCACTTCGGGCAACACGCTTGCCCCAAAAAAGTAGGCACAGTGATATCCAAGTGCACCAGAGTTCTTTATTGAGACTTAGTCCATATCTTCATGGAATCAAAGACTTAAGGATGATTAGCCAGTATTAAAAAGTCAGCAACTACTACTACAGCTTGTTGCTTGTTTGTTTGTTTGTTTTTTTGGGGGTGGGAGGGAGTAGAGAAGGCACTGTTTTGAAGAAAAATTCACCAGTTGCATAATAATACTTGACAAATGCTGATTTTCTGACTTGAACAATAAGAACCTCCTAAGAAATTATTTCTGGGTGGATTTTCTTATGTTATTGATGGAGTTGAACTGGCATTCTTACTGTAATGAATTTGAGCAGTATTCTTATCCAGAAGTATGGTTGCTGTTAGCCATTCTTCTCACCTTTTATGACTCTGAATATAGATTTCTATGTTTGTTTGCATTTTTTTCTGAGAATGTGATTGATTGCATTTTATCACCCTACTGATCTGGAAATACAGTGCCCTAATGCTTCCTTTTATGGAGCCTTTACACGCCAGCTGCTATTGGCATGAGGTCCACAAACTGTAGCAATGAGTGCTGTAATGTACTCTATTGCACTGTGGGATTTATATCAGAGTACACGTGGTAACAATTCAAGGATAATGCAGCTCTGGGGAAGTCTGGATATAGAAAAGTGCCTCTTGGAATATTAACTAAGGTTTTAAAGTCCTGCCATTAATAACTGCATTAGTAACACTGATACTGGGCAATATTAATTCAAGTGCTTCTTACTCTACAGATAAGTACATCTAGCTCTGGAAAAGATAGGCAAAAGGTATGACTGACTTTTTGCTCTCTGAAGGGTATTAGCACTTTATTATTTTTTTTTGTAGGAGATGCTATGTTGTAATTTTGAAGATTGAATTTCAGCAGTACTTCAGGTGAAGTAAAGATGGAGTGATGTGTTCTGTGCTCCCCTTTTCCAGCAGTAGTTAAGAAGAAAGGTATCACTGGTCAAGATCATTTGGGACTCAGTGGAATTAGAGACTCTAGAAGGTGCTGCATTACCTACTTTGTTTTCACAAAAGTTCATACTAACCTAAACATCATTTTGGTCCAGGTGGATTTTGAAAGTTCCACTCAGAAAAGATCACAAGCAGCACATAATATATTTTAATAAAACCGAACAGATACTAAGCTGATATAAATCAACATAAATCTATTGTCTTTCCTGATAACTGAATTTGAAGTTTTGGCACAAACGTATCTCCTTATTAGGACCTCTGTTTCACAATAGATGCAGTGCTTTGGCCTCCTAGTACTCATGGCATACTGCAGCAATCTAGTGATTTTGCTGACTTTGACGTTCTATTATTGTGGATAGCTCAATCTGAAAATGCAGACTTAGAGAAGACTGTAATATTTTATTCTGATAACTGCAATATATCTCAAGTGACACTTTTCACAGGACCACCACTAAAACATGCTTTTGATTTTTAAAAAAGTGATGGATTTGCTTTCCTGGCAATAAAGTTGTCCTGTACTCTGTTGTGATTTGCCAAAAGTAGGTGCCATTATTATTATAGTAAAACAGATTCTTGCAATAAAATCCATCTGATTTGAGTGCCAAAAATCAGATTTGGAAACTGCAGGTCACCATGCTGACCTGCTCGTATGTTTTGACTGACTCTATTTCTATGACTGGAAAAGAAGGAAAAAGGCCTATTTTATAACAAAAAGTATTTGCATACCAACACTTTTTTATTGTATTAAAATAACAGGTAGGAAAGGAAAATTGCATTCATTTAAACGTAACCATAAAGCAATAGTAGAAGTCAGATTAAGGAAAAGGTGAAAAATGATTTTTTAAATGTGTAAAGGCTGTTAAAATGAAGAAAGAATAGCAGCTGCTTATCAGTGAGTCCTACAAAGGAATCATTTTAAAATTGTCCAGTGTATGACAGTCAAAAATATCCACTCTTTCACATGGGGAAGGTGTTGATTGTGGTTTCACAAAAATAAAAAAGGACAAATTTTTATAAGGTCCAAAGTGAGTTTCCTTGACTGTTTGTTAATGTGAAATTAATGTTAAAAAGGAAAAAAATAATCTGGTCTTACATTTTCTTTATGTCATGATGTGCTTGAGGAAAAAAATAAGGGAAAAGTTGCTTGTGTCTTGCAGAAGGCTTATGCCAGATGCACTGTCAAAATCAAAATTTTAGATATGCCAAACACACCTAATATAATTATTTAATATCTGTCATATAGTCTAATACTGTTAAAATAATTTCAGGCAGAAATTTCATGACAACTTTAGCAGGATATTTGGTCCTAGGTAATGGGTGGAAGATTAATAAGAGGTCCACCCCTATTATTTCTATCATCTCGCTCAAAAATGTTGGAAGTGTTAATGCTTCACTAGGTTTCACTCTTCTTTTGATGAACCTGCTGATAGCATACTATTCCAGAACAGTATCAGACAACATTTCTTGCTTGAATTGCCATTTCTGTAAATTAAAACAGATATTATTTACCCCTCTCTCCTTTGTGCATTGGCATACACAGACAGCTGCACTGTTCCATACCCAAAGGCACTTATTTTGAAAGGTCAAAAAGCCTTACTCAAAAGTGACTGTAAATCATTTAGTAAAGCATTCAGGAATGTAATCTACTGAAAAAAAATGAGAGGTTACATGCAATAAATACGGTATAGGAAACTACAAGGATGACACAGGCTTGCCCAATAATCTGGATGAAATTGCCACTGAGATACTTCTTTCTTCTTGGCAAATAGTTCTGAAATTTGCAGTAAACTTTAGAAGAATGTAGCCATTCACTTATGGGCTTACCCTAATTCTCAGCATGTACACACAGGTAAGACGATGTTTTAGCCACAAAACTCCCACAGATCTTGATTTATCCAGTAGAGCCATTCTGAGGGAATTCATTCAAGACAACAGAGACACAGGTTAATTCCTTCCTCTTGCTGCACAGGTTAAAACTCAGTCATCAACCTTTCAGGATTAAAGAAAAAGTATAAATTCTCACTCTCTTCTGCCAGACTGTTTCACTTCCCATGCATCCACAGGGGATATTTCTTTACCTTCCTATTTAGAACCATTTTAAATAAAGTGAGACAAGTGAAGCCTGGGTCCATTCCCTAATAAACCTCTGAGCATTAAGCAAGACCGAGAAAGACCTTCCCAAAAGTTCATTCAGCCTTTGGTTAAGAAGTATGGGTGCCAGTCTCCCTACCTAATGTTGAGAATTTCACCAGTGTCTTCTACACAACTGTGAATGCTATAAACTTCTACTGTTATTCTGTGCCTTTAACATTTTACTTCTTTGGCCAGTATTAGAAAGTAGTCAAACTGCAAGACTTTTCCTTTTAATTTTCATGAAAAAATAAAACCCCAGGAAAAGATAATTTATGATCAATGCGTACATATGAATTTTTAAGAAAGATAGGGATAAAGGTAGACTAGGTTGGCATCAAGGTTGTTTTATCAATTATTAAAGAATCTTCAGACAGAATATCCAACCTTATATTTGTCCTTTTTAAAATTGGTAGATGTAGTGGGTAGTTTTTGTTCTGAAAAGAAAGATTTATATTATGTTTACACAGTTTTAGCTTATTGCTTTTTTTAATCATGGATCAGGGTGTGTGGGTGTGATAGGAAACAGATTTGTGGAGGAAGGAAATCTACGTAATAATAAAGGTAGAACTGTTACAGAAAACCAGATGGTTATTTGCAGAAGTCTTTAAATAACATGGCTGCATTATTGATTCTTTTGTAATAGTATCCACAGAGTCTCTTAAAGATTTATGTTTCTGTCTCTCGGTTTGTTGCTGGTAAGAAATAAATTGTCTCCCAAAATGCTCAGAGTCTTTGAAGAGCTAAAAGATGGAGAGAAACAGAAAGATTCAGAATGATGATGGGTGCATGTCCACTTACTTCTGGTTTCTCTCTTTTTTATTCTTTTAGGACATGCCTACAAGCCAACAAATAAAAATATAAAAGCCTCGAATTCGAGCCTTTTAGCTGCTTAAATAAATACAAATATTTTCATGGGTCTGTCCTATTTGTCCTTTTTTGTTCTTATTATTTAATGTCACGTCACTATTCTTGCCACCTCAAATTCTTTAAAAAGCAACTATGCAACAATAATCCTGGAACAAGAATCATACGATCATACAATCATTAAGGTTGGAAGGGACCTCTAGAGATCATCTAGTCCAACCGCCCTGCACACGCAGGGTCGCCTAGTGCACGTGGCACAGGACTGCATCCAAGCGGGTTTTGAAGATCTCCAGAGAAGGAGACTCCACAACCTCTCTGGGCAGCCTGTTCCAGTGCTCTGTCACCCTCACTATTAGGAAATTTTTCCTTAAGTTCCTGTGGAGCTTTCGGTGCTTCAGTTTGTGGCCATTACCTCTAGTCCTATCGCTGGCCACCACTAAAAAGAGGCTGGCCCCATCCTCCTCACTCCGTCTCTTGAGGTACTTATAGACACTGATCAGATCCCCTCTCAGCCTTCTCTTCTCCAGGCTGAACAGGCCCAGCTCCCTCAGCCTCTCCTCATAGTACTCCAGATGCGGCCTCACCAGGGCTGAGTAGAGGGGCAGGATCACCTCCCTCGACCTGCTGGAGACACTCTTCTTAATGCAGCCCAGGATCCCATTGGCCTTCTTGGCCACGAGGGCACACTGCTGCCTCATGGTCAACTTGTCGTCCACCATGACACCCAGGTCCCTCTCTGCAGAGCTGCTCTCCAGAAGGTCAGTCCCCAGCCTGTACTGGTGTCTGGGGTTATTCCTCCCCAGGTGCAGGACCTTGCACTTGGCCTTGTTGAATTGCATGAGGTTTTTCACCGCCCAGTTGTCCAGTCTATCCAGGTCTCTCTGAATGACAGTGCAGCCCTCTAGGGTATCATCTACTCCTCCCAGTTTGTGATCATCAAAATAGAGCGCCTTTTCCTTTGTCTCGTATTAGAACGAGTATAGGAAGAAGCCTTTATATTTTAGTCTTTTAAGATCTGATTAAGGACGATTTTTATGGATATAGAATACGTATCTCTGTAGATGAGAGGGAAGGAAGAGATAGGAGACTAGTCCTGTGTTGTTCTGAGACCTCTGAAAAGTTTGAATTTGGCTATTTGCAGGGAAGCCAAGGAGTCAAGCCATGGACTTGACTCTTGGAGGAAGGGTTTCAGTGTAGAACACAATAACACAGAGGAACTGATGGACTTTACCCTTCTGGAGTGAATCAGATGAGTGTGCTACCTTCTACAGATTCACTTTAAAAGCGAAGCCCAGACCATCATCATGAAAGTTTTGCCCAGATGCATCTGTTAATAAAGCAGTTTGTTTAACTGGGTCTCCAGTTAGTTCTGAGCTACCTTTTTTAGTGAAATCATTTGTTGCAGATCACTTAGGCAACTATACTTTCCATTTATCAAACATGGAATTAAAGTGTAGTTGTATAAACATCTAGTATAACAGATCATTTGATCTCTTTCTGTAGCATTCTGAAATCAAAAAAGTTGTAGCAGTGTCAAATTCCAGATACCCTTTGCCTTTTCCTTCACACTGAATATTTGCAACTTTTTCTTAAAGGTTTCATCTATGACTATTTCAGTTATTGTTATGATCCTAGACAAAATGTTATGTACTATCATCATGAGGAATTCATATTTGTCTTTTGTCAAGGATGTTTAAAGACTGAGAAACTGTATTGATCTGTTGCAGTAAACCATTTATTTTCAATGGCTGCTCTAGTAGTACACACATTTCTAGTAGTTGAAATGCTAGTTTCAAAAATGACTGACAGTTTAATTTAAGACTCCACACAGTAATCTGATTTTTAGAAAATGATGAACATTCTAATTCTAAAATCAGGCCTTTTAGGAGGTGGCCTGTAATTTTAGATCTTGCCCAGAGTCTTTCATTGAGACAAACCTATTTGGTCTAGTTTAGACTTGGCCCCAAGAGAGGCCATCCCTTATAGCAGAGGTATGTTAATTTTGGCATGAACTCATTGAAATTCCTTAAATTCATTTTGCAAGTCATGATAGAAAAGAAAATTTGAGTAAAGATAATTTTATGATTAAGACAGACACCATGAACTTGAAATTAGAATACAGACCTTCTTTTACGGAGTTAAATAACAAAAGTATAAGGCACACATTTCCTGCTTTTCATAAGCAATTGTGATTTTATATCACTATAGCATGAGCACAAGGACATACCTTGTGCAAGACATGCAGCATTTCATCAAAATTCAATCTCATGCAGTTTTTGTCAGGAATGACTCTGAGTTGTTGAGATGTCAGATTTGGATGGTGAATCCCTACCTGTTTTAGGATTTAATGTTTTCCTGATCGAGTATTTTCTGGGAGAACTCTAATATTCCCAGTGAAATGGGACAAATCCTGTACCTATCAAAATGAAAGTCCTTCCTTGCTACATCAGAACAGCATCAGATCTGATGTGTTTGTTACATTCATTACACATGCAGTTTCTAGATCAGTTTATTGGAAAATCATCCTTCTGTTTATTTATATTTCACATCACATACTATTCAGAAAAGGGATTCACATGGTAGGACTGTAGATGCTTGAGTCAGGAAGCTGGTTTCCTTTGTGTTCCTGATAGTAAGTGAAGACCAAGCCAGCGTTGTTCTCTTGAAGAAATCTCCATTAACTACTGAAAAGAGAATTGACTTATCAGGAAGTTAGAAGGTCAATACATGGCATTGTGAATGCTCGCATGCTAAATATTCTTTCCTTGTTCAAATATTTGACAATCATGACTGCTTGATTTAGGCTGTGAAATAACAATAAGCATATGATGCCTACCAAGATGTTTGGTTTGATGAGTTTAGCACCTTGATATGTTTGTATGCTTTCAGATAAATTCAAATTACTTATTTAGATTAGAAATACTTAAAATTATTGATAAACATATTTTCACATTTATTACCATCTTGCTCATTTATTTTGCATTGTATTTACAATTCATGGATAACTGTGCAAATAATTTCTCATCTCAATATTCATATGTGTACTTACCACTTTTACTTACATCTTAGTCATTGCTGTGATTTAAACTTTAGTTTCATTGAATACTTGTGACTGAAAATACCCTGAGAGAAATAAAAAAAACCTACAAACCAAGCAAAACAATGTAACATGACTCAAGTATTTATTAAAAAGGTCACATAGATAGTGCCAGAAATATTTTTCACTATTTGCTCTTCTTGGCTGAGGGCTTGATAATGACTATTCTTGTTATAAATATGCAGATTTCCAAGTACTTCTCATCAACTTGAACATTTTCATATGTGCTTTCTGTTCAGATAAAACTCTTATGCTGTGACTCACTGGTATCTCACCCAGCTGATGTGTTACTCTCTTATATCCTGGTGTTTGTTTTCTATCACAGAGAGAACAGTAAACTAGTTACTTAGATATTGTTAGAGACTTTTCATGGCAGTTAATCTTTAATGATTTGACCAGTTTCTTATTTTTCCTCTTTTAAAATACAGAGCAATTTGCGTTTGATAGTATATACTCCGTGTTGTTTTTCTGTTCTCAGAACCACCACAGTTCTGTTCTCTGCCAAGAATTCCTTGAAGCTATTTTAAATCATAATCTCATTCTTCCTTTCTGTTATGCACAAAATGCACCTCTGCCTTTCTGACTGAAACACAAGAGAGGAAAGTATGTAATTGAGACATATGGTTGGTAAGAAATTTAAAATGTTATTCATATATATTTTTTATGCAAAATTTGTTTGAAAATATAAATATTGATATAGGTCCTTAATTTTCATTTTACAAGTGTATTTCTTCCAGCATCTTCTAGAACTCACCAATGAAAAGAACTTGGATAGCAGCAAGACAATTTCCTGCCTCCTTTGCTCCTACCGTTGGTGTGGCCAACAAAATAATTTTTGCAGGAAGCACAGGAAGTTAAAAGTTTTTGATTTTGTTTTATCTTATGTTAAAATACTTTATTCTGTGTAAAAAACAGTAACATCTGAAAAAACAAAATTATGCTCATAAGTGCCATATTAGGATAATACACTGATCAGAAAAGTAATACGATCTGTATGTTCCAGGTACCTTGAGTACGGAAGTGGAAATATCTTTTCTACATGCAAAGCCTACTTTAATAAGATCTGCATCACTAATATATTTTGCAAGTGGGAGAACTGAAAACATTTTCCTCGTACAAAATAGGTCACCTCAAATGATAGTTTTAGATCATAACGTTTTGTTTTCACAAGTTAGTTAGGATTAATAACTTAGAAAGTGTTTCAAACAATAGGAACACATACGGACTGGAATATAGCAGGTCTCACAAGAGAATCACAGGCTGGAAGTCTGAGCTGCCAGCTGAAAGAAGATACAACAGATCAAGCAGACAATAGCAATATCTTGTCAACAGGTGACAGCATCTGTTGATTCCCATGTAAAAACAACTAGGATGCTTAATTTCCAATTTGAAAATTACACCTTTAAAAGTTTTTTAAGAATTTTGAATAGGTTATCAAGTAAAGACTATCCCTGTTGTAAATAGGCAAAACAGAATAAAGAAAATTAGGCAGGAGAAAAAACAAATGTTACCATTACCATTATATATATAAAAAATTTCAATTGGTCATTTAACGACATCAAAAAATGAAACTGTATTCTATTACTGGATCCGGTGTGTTATAAGAAAGAAATCTTCCTTTCCTGTAGTCTTCTGACCTGTGTTCTCCATCCTTGCGACTGGATAGATTTGAATATGATCACTGTTTAATTAATAATTAATAAATACGTGTATGACAGAGGTGGGTTAAGATTGGTATGCTATGCAAAAAAAAAAAAAAAAAAAAAGAGCGGGAATTACTGAGTGAAGATTGAGACTTTAGAAGGAGAAGAAAATTTGTATTCCAGTGAAGTTATAAAATATCTGAAAAACATGGCCTCAATCTTTTATTGGGCACTGTTCATATAATTCTGATGATGATAAATCAAGAGCTATGAAAAAAAAGCACTTTAGGAACATCAGAGAAAAAAATATCCTCCAGTCAAATTTTTTTTTTTTTTTATCTTTTTAACAAGATTAGAGCTATTAGAATTTTTCTTCCAATTCATTCTATTAAGCATAAAGCATAGCTTATCCATCTGTTTTCAGACTCAGCCTTTATTACAACTCTTTTTCATTATCATTCATGCATCCTAAATTATTATTTTTACTAGATTTTCCCAAATAAAGAAAAAAATAGCTTGTAAGCAGTTAACTGCAATTAAATTGTGAAATATTTTAGTATTCTTAAAGATGCTGTGTTTTTAAACAGGTGACTGAATATTGAACAAAGAAGGTGATCTTTTTACTTAATATTTTGATTTCCAATTCCAAAGGGTTTAGCACCATCCATTGTAATTTTTCACTAGGATTTAGCAAACTTCAGTGTTCCTTACATCAATTTTTTTTCATCCAAAGTTAGAATGAGAAGCTGAGCTAGTATTTTTGGGAAGGAGGCAGGGGAGAGGGGGACTAGTGTGGTCATGGTATTTCAAATTGGTGTTGAAAAACTAATATGAAGGTTGAAAGACCTTTCAAAGAAATATTTTGATTTTAATGTTGTATTTAATTTTCGGTTTGTTGAACATATCCCTTGAAAACTTGTTTCAGGTCAATTCAACATTAAACTTCATTTGTGACTTATTGCTTGAAGGCAGTTGTATTCAGTTGGCAAACACTTTAATGCAGAGCTTAGTCAAAATGACATATAAATATGTATTTGCTATTACACTGTTCTGACACTGTCTACTTCAAAGGGTGCTTAAGTCACTGAAACATTCTCATTGCATTTAGTGAGTCTTGGATCATGGCGCACCTTGAGGAAATGGGAATTGCTGACAGCGGCATGTTATATAACTGATTTTCGATTCTGGTTATTATGATTAACTTGCGATTTAGCCTTTTATTAATCTAACTTTGAAAGAAAACAAAAAATTCAGGCAAAAAATATCTTTCAAAAACCTATGCATACAAAGGTAAACACTAAATAATCCAACTTTATGAATGTATTTAATATCTTTAGCAAAACAATATAATTTTAAGCTAAATATATACTCAATAGCTAAATATTCTAAAGAGAAGTCAGTATTTATCAATACAATGATTGTTTGTACTGGACTATAAGGTCTTACCACTTGCTACTACCTTTCTCAAAGGAGACCTTAGAGGAGAGGCTTGATGAAGAGATGCAGTACAATGAATTTACCTGATAAATTATTATTGGTATTTTGATTTTTGGAGGTCCTTAATTTCCTCTGCATTTCTGGGGGATCATTGTATTTAATCTAATAATTTATGTAAACAAACAAACAAACAAACAAAAATCTTTCTTCCTTTAATTCTAAAGGGTCTGAGTAGGTAGTATATAGAAATAAAAGTTTATATATTATTTCATTCACATTGAATTTGCAGATTTAGACCCCTGATTCTAAAAATATGTATAGCTGCACAACTTACACAAGTAATTCCACTGAAGGCAGTAGGAGTACTTGCATATTTAAATTAAATGAAAATATGTGTAAAAACATGCATTAGAGAGATTTCTACTGAAAACCTTCACAGAGAAATGTGTTGATAAACTACTTAAGGCTAAATGAAGACTGGATAAATAACACTCTGTATGGGTTTCCTCAAAAACAGTTGAAGCAAAGATCAAGAGCTGCTTTTACTTTACTTATACTGAGAAAGTCCTTAATTCATGAGTCATCCTGCTGATTTCAGTAAGGCTTCTGATGGCATGTGATGTGAGCAGAGAAGGCAAAATTGTTAGTAGGTGATTCAAAGGCAGAGGCAGTACCTGCATTCTGGCTTTTGCTGAGGAGCTTCCCGGGAAAACTCTCTGCATAATTATAATTTAAATATTATGTCACAATCAAATCAGACCTACAAGAAAACAGAGTTAATTGCTTTTCCTGTAGCTTCATATCATTTTTTTGCTTTGAAAAATGCTTTAGCAATTTGTTTAGCTGTTTTTAAATTCATTTTTTAAAGATATTGCCATTTTACAAGTTGCATCACTTACTTAGGAAAATTAGTTATTGTGCATTCCAATATAAAGCAAGACACTAGAATGCAAAGTATGCAGCCACACATTCCCTTACACAGCTTGAAAGAGCAAGGGCAAGCCCTAAAACTTCTGGAATTCAGAAAGAGTAGTAAAATATTCAGATCTAATGTAATCCTAAAAGTTCAGAAGTTCCTGATCCCCTATGAGGGCATGAGTTTTTTTTTTTTTTTTTTTCTAAGCATGTTTGCTATGCACAACTCTGCGTATGGAACCTGTCCCTAAGAAGGAACATTACAAACCTGATCTGCCTTGAACTCTTACTCGTCCTGCTTTGGGCCTCTCTTGAGTGAGTCTAAATGTGAGATCCCTAATAATGGGATTTATGTGGTTGAAATAGCACCCCAAAAAAATCCAAAATGAACAAAACTGAACAAAAGAATAAACACAAAAGCCCACCACAGTTGACAATGAAGAATGAGAAGCAAAATCAAAGAAATAATGATTGAATCCTTGTTAAACAAAACAACATTTCACAGAGCTCTCAGTAGTGGAAGTTGTAAAGCACATATGTAGACCAATAATTGACGGTTTTCTTCTCTTTTCCCTTTCTCTGTGTTATTTGTCAGGCAGCTCATAGATGACTGCAGCCACATCATCTATGGGCATGCTGAGTTAGAACAACGACCAGCAGGGGATGATTGTATCAGATAATTTCATACATTCCACTTAGCTTCTTCTCCAGTCACTCTGGGCCCTCTTTGTCAATAGCAGGGAGAGGGAAAGGCTCCTTGGAAGGGCCAAAGTCTGCTGAATGCTCTGCATTTGGCTTTGGAGAAGTCTATATACTTATTGGCTACTTTAGGAGCCCAAGGTAACTAGCTTTCTCCTAACAAACAGGTTAGTTTCTCTGCCTTGTCTTACATAGCATACATAGCATTAATTTTTCCAGGTGAAGAGAAGCACAGTTTGAAGGCTGAGGAATGCACATTGGAGCTTGAGTCTTACATGAGATAAATAAGCCAAACACCACAGCCATTGAAGAGTTATATTGCAGTACAGCCATAAAGCATCTGACCCAGCAAAGTATTTTTATTTCTACTTTTTTAGCCATTATTTAACCTGCTAATTTAACCATTAATAGCAGAATTATCCACTGTGACTACTGCTTTCAATATATATTTGAAGGCTTTGAAGTGGTTAATGTGCTTTATACTCTCATACATTCACATTTCATACCATTTCACATTATTGTAATTCTCCTTGGTTCAAATAGCTCCTGAGGGATCTACCAATCAGTGCTGCCTGACAACAGATAAAATAGCTACCTGCAGCAAGAAAGAAAAGTTGATTGCAAGATATGTACATTTTGAAAGTAATTCTGCCAGAGAGCATTAAAAAATTGATATGAAAATGCTGCATTTTCTGTAATCCTATTTAATTGACTAACTCAAAGGCCTTACAATGAAGTTCCATAAAGAGCTAACACACTCATTTAGCAAAACTTTTTAGAGATTATTAATATTTATGAAATTTAAGGTACAGCTGTTTAGACACCAACATCTCCCAGTATTAATAGAGCAAATGTGGCCTTGATGTCCTAATATGACCCCCCACAAATCTACCACCAAACTTATTATGGACTGGGAACTGGGAGCAATTAGATTGAACCACTTTTTTTTTTTTTTTTTTGTGGCTGCTTAGGCTATTGTATAAATAATGTTCTGAGAAAAAACTGGCAAAGCCAATGGAAACTGTGATTCAAAACTCTGATTCTAGAGATTACTAAACTACTAAACCTTCCCACCTTGCTGGTTTTGTATTTTTTTAGACCTCAGAGGAGTTGTGGTAGGCACTCTGTTAAAGCAACAAAATTACAAAGAATTTGCCAGGGTCACTCAAAAATGACTCAGTAAATGAGGAACACAAACAAGAAGCCAGGAAAATTATAGATGATGAGAAGAGAACAAAAAAGTTGTTGGAAAGATGCCTGTGGTTATCCAGCATGGAATGTGCACATCCTTGTAATTGTGTTTAATTACAGTATTCCTACTGGTGTTCATTTTAGCCCACAGAGTGGAACTGAATTTTGGAAGGCATTTGAATATGGAAGGAATGTAGCTGAAATGCTGGACTCTCACTGGTTGCGAACACACAGGGTTAGAGCACAAAATAAATAGTTTAAGAAAACACATTTTGGCCTTCATGCAGCAAAACAATGATGTATGTGCTTAATTGTTAATGCTTTTTACCATGTTCCTACCTTCCTACAATTAATGTCTCACTCAGTCCAGGGCAAAAAATGCATACTTAGAATCATGCACTTTTAAATGGTCTGCTGGGCTAGAGTCAAAAATGGTGAGCTTTCTAGCTCAAATGTAGCACAACACTTCAACTGCAATGAAAGAGCTTTCTAGCTCAAATGTAGCACAACTGCAATGAAGTAATGTGCTGTCCCAAGGAAGAGAGATGCATGTACACACTGAATTCTTTGTTTAGCTGGTGCAAGAATGTGGTACACCTTTCGTGAAAGAGATAAGAGTAAGAGGTAAAAAGGGAAAAAAAATAAATTCATTGTTTCTATGAAACTTGGTAATATCTGATTTCTAGCACTGCAAGTTTAAGTTCTAGAAAAGGCAGGGTGGAATCTAGTTTCCAAGTATAGCCATTTTTCAAAAGATTTTATATGCAGGAGAATCATCTTGTCCTGACCTCAGATTTCAGCTCCATCCTTTATATCTTCTTTTCGCTTATTCACTCTCAGAACTTAAATTTTTGGGTTCCTAACTTGATAGTCTTTCTTGATTTTCAGTAACTGAAAGTCAGTTACTGAAATAAATGACTGTAGTGAAATACAGAACAGTACAAGTTCTGTCTCATTGCTCATTTCTTTATGTTTTATCAAATACAAATATACTTTGCAAGAAACAAAATAGCTATGGCTGTGTTCATTGTCAAAACAGACTCTTTTTCTTTTTTTTGATGAATGAAAGAAATATAAGTAATTTCTGCTACAAATATTTCAATTTTATTTACCATTGACCTGTTAAGTCAGTCTTTTCTAAAATATCTAGACAAACAAAATATATCTAATGTATGATAAAGCCTATCAAGTGCTGTTTTAAATGATACTGTTGTGTTTACAGAGCATAGGAGATACTCATCTACTGTGCAGAAAATCTGTGTAGAAAGCCTGTAACCAGACCATGAGGGAGGAATGGGAGGAATTTTTCCATCAGATTGCCTATGAAGTACAAGGCTGGAGCTGTATGCCAGTGGTCGAAGTCTTTACAAAGCTGGAATTGCTGCAGCCATCAATGCATCCATACTGTGCACCCAGTGCACAGGAGCTGGTGCCACACAGAGATGCCCTCAACATATATACCCCGTGGAAATCTTCATGCTATGTGGGGACAGTCAAGCCCCAAGCACCCCGAGGTTTAGTGCTGTTTAACTCTATTGTATTAAACAGGAGTCCTGAAAATATGCAGTATTCAGAGACCTCCTTAGTGGGCCTTACATGGAGAGTCTTTTGCCCTAATTGTAATATCTGACTTATCTTAGAATAGGATGAATCACCCTTTGCATTGATAATTTCTGGAGCCTAGAAACTAGTTTAGGGGCAGTACTGAGTATTTAGAAGGCCAAAATTTTGATGGGATGAATTCCAACCCTTACACTGAATTCCATCGCTCATACTGAAGTATTAGATAAAGCCACTGGCACCTGTACAGCAAACGCTGAATGAAAATAGGCATGCATATTTTTGTAGCATGTCTTGATACCATATGGCTGTACAACTGGCAAAAAAAAAAAGGTATGAGAAATCTCTCAGTATAATTTCTTAATTTCTCCAACTATATATTGTGACCTAACTTGGACAGTTAGATCCCTGCAAATTGCCTTGAGGATGTTGCATGACATCTAGACTTCTTCACACGGTCAAAATATTTTAGATTTCTTTGATCTGTAAGACCATTCTTGTATTTTTTTTTTCTTTTTCATCATTATTATAGATTATTTTTGGAATCATTCAGGTAGTAAAATTCCAATTCTGCTTTCTACCAGATTTATGGATAGGTTTGCTTAATCTGCCCAGTCCTACTCTATACTTGGATTTTTTCTTGAACACCAATGCAAACTAGATCTCACTGTCACCTCCTTTGCACAGCCAGTCTATGCTTGAGACCTCTTAGGAAAGGAAGAAAATACAGAAATTCCTACTTCTATTTCTGCCTATTTTTCCTGTTCTGTGACATACTGAAGTTTTGGCAATTTAAAGTAACTTTACATTTGCATGTCTGACTCCAGAATCTCACATAGAATCATAGAATCATAGAATGCTTAGGGTTGGAAGGGACCTCTAGGGATCATCTAGTCCAACCCCCCTGCATACACAGGGTCACCTAAAGCAGGTGGCACAGGACTGCATCCAAGCGGGTTTTGAAGATCTCCAGAGAAGGAGACTCCACAACCTCTCTGGGCAGCCTGTTCCAGTGCTCTGTCACCCTCACTGTTAAGAAATTTTTCCTTAAGTTCATGTGGAACTTTTGGTGCTTCAGTTTCCGGCCATTTCCTCTAGTCCGATCAGTGGCCACCACTGAAAAGAGACCATCACCGTCCTCTGCACTCCCTCCCTTGAGGTACTTATAGACACTGATTAGATCCCCTCTCAGCCTTCTCTTCCCTAGGCTGAACAGGCCCAGCTCCCTCAGCCTCTCCCCATAGGGCAGATGTTCCAGGCCCCTGAGCATCCTGGTAGCCCTGCGCTGGACTCTCTCCAGAAGCTCCACATCCCTCTTGTACTGTGGAGCCAAGAACTGGACACAGTACTCCAGATGCGGCCTCACCAGGGCTGAGTAGAGGGGCAGGATCACCTCCCTCGACCTGCTAGAGATGCTCTTCTTAATGCAGCCCAGGATCCCATTGGCCTTCTTGGCCACAAGGGCACACTGCTGCCTCATGGTCAACTTAACATGTATGCAGTATGTATCTGACAGTGATAAATACTGTGTCTAAGTTTCAGGCAAGGCACAACTGGAGAAGACTTCAATTTCTTAAACACAAGCAATAGTTCTGTTTGAAATGCCATAAATACACATCCAAACTGGACTTACAAGATACCTGCACATTTATATATGACCTGGAGGCAATGTCGCATGTCCCATAGCACCTGCCATGACACTAGCTGAATTTATTTAGGCAGCTGATTGCTATGCCAAGTCAATGTACTTGTGCTAATGTTTTTCAGTCTCAAGCTGAGTAACAGTGTTGATGTAGCTGAAATATTGACTTGAAACCCGAAACTCCCCAACTAAAGTGCATAAGGTAATTATTACTGTATTAACCTCCACTAGATGTGCTGCTACCCTGACAAAACAGTATTTTTTTTTTTGAAATTCATGGATTGCTTTCATGGAACAAAAGATAAGCAACCACAAAGCCCTTTTTTTTTTTTCTTCTGGTCTTTTTGTTTATCTATTACTGATGAAAAATGATTCCAAAATATGCATTACCAAACACGATGTATCCAGGTGATGCATCCAGGGAAAATGCAATAATGGCTTATATATATTTTAATTCATGGAAATGTTAACTTTTAAAAAAAAAGGAAATAGTTTCACTAGTATTTATGAATCCAATGCATAACAGACTGAAGGTACGAAATATCTCCTGGTTACCTATGAGAACAGAAACTTGTATTGTAATAAATGTTTACTCAGACAAGAGAATTCTTTGTCTGAACCCAGAGGAACTTCTCAGATATTATTTTGCTTTATAATGCCTCAACATTCTCAGTATTCATGTCTGATATCTAGTCTTAATTATAGCTTTATGATGAAATTTTTGACTAAAAATCAGCAAAAGCAGTTCTTTATCATAGGTTATAGACTTTCTCTCACTCATCCATGTACTTTGCAAGAAAACTGACAACTTCACAAACCATTTTTCTTCATGTCCAAAAAGCACTGAAATGTATCCATTCAGAAAGCTGTTTTCTTCAAGATTGTCAGATTTAATGATAAAAACAGTACTTACATACAGCATGCTTAAAGAACACAAAGCACAAGTAATCAACATTTTTTTTGTTTCCTTAAAGCTTTAGTAAGTGGTTTTGACTGGTTATTAAAAACTGTTTTGAGTTCCTAGAACTTATTGTCAAACCCAGTCAGCAGCAAAATCCATTTGGTTCTTAGCATAATTCATGCTAAGATTGTAGAGTGTCTCTAAATCTTAAGTGGTTTGTGTATTTATTTTTAAAGCAAGCAAGGTCATCTGTGGTCTGAAATCAGAAGTAATCCAAATAAACTAAAAAAAAAGAATGCAGAGCAGAGGGGGACAATTTTACTATGTTTGTCTTTCAGTCTTGTATATTTTTATGAGTTCAAAGTGAACTTTTCCCTATTGTGAATTCTTCTTACCAAACACCAAATAACATGCTTATGTACTTTCAAAACTGGACATCTGGAATACACATGTTCTTCTGTGAAAAAAAAAATTAAAAGCATCTAGAGATTTACTCTGATGAACATAGTACTGTAGCCCTCCTTCCCTATGATTAATTATCCATTGATTAATTTTACTACTGCTGCTAAGGGGCAAGTGATCCAAATAGCTTTTACTTAGCATTGTGCACTGGTTTAATCTGCCTTAGAGTCATGACACCAAGATTAAGGTCTTTTCAAAAATAAATACCATCATGATAGGTTAATGTGCTGTGAGAGTGAGAGCCACAGAAGTTAGATGGCTGCCTCCCCAGCACATTCTGTGTTCAGGGGAGAAATCTTGGGTGGTTCCTAGAGTCTTTCAGTGTGTACTCACTGGAAGCTGTTGCAGCCTCCAGGGAATTATATCAAGTCCTTTCCTTGCCATCTTATCTTTGCATACCATCCATTTATTCACCATTGTGCCCTGTGCAAAACCTTTCTGTTCTCCTTCACAGACAATGCAGCTTTTGGAGAAGGCCTAAGGCAGAGAAGAAGGTGGCACAGGAAAGGGTTTGCTTGAACGAAGCAACTTATCTCAGTGCTTCGGACTCTTTGATACTGTTAAGTCCCACAGAAAACATGATGTCTGTCCTTCCCTTCCCATCAGTCTTCATGCATGTGACAACAGTGTGCTGAGTGGCAGGACACCTGCTCGCTGCCTGTGGCTCTGGCGCTGGCACGGGGCCCTCCTCAGATGGATTTCTAACTTGCCAGTTGGAAATCGCAGGAGCTGAGATTCCAGGGTAGCCGGAGCTAAGTCTGCCATTTCTCCAAGCATGCAAACCACAAAGTGTCTGTAGAAAACAAATGTAGATGTGCAAAGCCTGAGGACAGGCCTTGGTTAATCCAGCAGCATAAGCAAAGGGGTTTATGTTTGCTCCTGGAGCTACATTCCCTGCACCTCCCCTTTCATTTTGTCCTCTGGCTAAGACATTGCCCTTCTCTTCCTACTTTATAATTACTTGTGAGACACCAGTTGCTTTCTTTAGCACTCAGAAGATGCCAAAGTCAGGCTTTTGGGTTCCTTGAGCAGGCTGAAGAGGCATCAGGGAAATTTGCCACAGTATTTGCCACAGTCCCAGCCACAACATCATTCTACACAAGTCATTGAACTGACTGGAGTCTGCCTTTGCAGGGTGGAATACAGATTGCCAGTGCACTCTTGCTCCTCACAGTTAACTCCTCTCCGTATACTGTAAACCTTAAAAATAACATATTCTGAGATATACAAGGGAAGACAAGAACTTCTTAGGCAAAAAATCTTGGATCCCTAAAACGCTCTGTTCACATAGGTCAGGACAGACTAGGGATACCAAGGAGTACCTTTGCATCAGAAGAAGTAATACTATTTGAAAGAAACTATATTTATTTCACTTTGTCACCTTTGGTTACCTCAGAACAGATAAATAGGGTCTTCTTTTTCATATGAGCTGTTCTGAAAACATGTCCAGCCTGCATGGGATACATATTTTTACATTTTAGCTGTCACTGATACAAATTCATCATCAGAAATAAGTCCATTAACTTGTCAAAATGTAAGTATTCAAATAGAGTTGCGGCCAGGGGGTTTGTTTTCTTTAAGTCTTTTTATGATTCTCACTTTGAAAGAACTTTCATTATTAACTGTGTTGTATCCTTTAGATTCTCACCTCTGAAAGCTTTCATACCTGGTGCTTTCCATTAAGGTGGTAAATTTCTTTACTCATCAAAAAATTGCTTCAGTGAATTAGAAAGAATGAATTTCACATCAATAATAACTCAACAGAAGGAAAAAATAGGGCAAATACAGGATAGATTCCATGAAAAAAAAGGTATGGGATAATGACAAAAAGCATAGTTATATGTGGCTCTAAAACATCTTCTTGAGAAGGACAGAGAATATTCATGGTGAAAGAAGCATGGATATCATGTTCAAAGCAAAGCAAAAAATTATAGAGTAACTTTGCTATTTAGGAAATGATGAAAAATTAAAATTAAAAAATGTTATAAAAACAGGACTGACCCTGCAAACAACTTTGCCAACAATCATACAGCTTTATCAGACACAAACGGTCCTAAACACTCTGGAGTTCCTCCAGCAAAGCCTTTAATCATGCACTTAATTTCAATATGTCTCTTGACAAAAATTCAATTACTCATACTGTAAATGTGTGCTTAAGTGCTTTAATGGATGAGAACCAATACTTTGCATCTCTCAGGATCAAGCCCTGTATACCTACTGCTCTGAGTTTCCCCTATACTGTAGATAATCACCTGTTACTGAATGGAGTTATGCATAATAACGAGCAGTATACACAGTAGTAACTGTTTGTATGATAATCTCCACAGTTAATGAAACAAGACAATGTTTATAACTCAACTAATGAAACCATTATTAAAATTAATTAAAAAGATAAATAATAACTTATAATCATATTTTCCTTGCTATAAAGTACTACAGAATGTGAATAACTGACAGTCTGTGCATAGCTGAAAATTTGGATTATGATATTTAAAAATACAGAAGAGCACATGATAGCCATTATTGGAAGAAGCAGGAGAAAAGCTAGAAGAACAATAGACAGATATTTTTTCCTATAATCTTTGGAACAGAGTTAAAGTCACATTTTCCTTTTTGTCATATTCCTGCATCACTTCAATTTTCAAAATTTTTTCTTAACTACTCTTTGAGTGGTTTGCATAACTTTGTTTGCTAGTTTCTTTAAGAAGCAGAAAGTTTGGAGTGACTGGTTTGCTTGGATTCAATTTTTTTAACTACTCCTTGGCTATTCTTAGTCAATAGTTACTTTTTCAAACCCTTCTTATACTACTTGGTAGATTTCAAAGAACAGTATTTCACCATTTTTTTGAATTCTACAGGTTCAAAATTATAGAGGAGCTCAGATAGCTTTTCTTTAAGAAATCAAATATCTTAAATCAGAAATATTTTACACAAGAATATGTTATTTACCACTGCTTTCATTGGCTAGTCATTTTTATCTTTATGACCACAGCATATTCTTTCTTAATGTGATTTTTAAGCTAATCACAAGTATGATTTTTCTATTTTTGGATGTCCTTGTTGTGTGTGCCACTGAACATCAAATAGTAATTTACCACTTTAAGATACATTTAAAGTTATATTTTAAAAATATGCAGATCTTCTTGTTAAAGGATGTAATTCTTCTGGCTTTAAATCAACATACGGCTTTTACATATGCCTAACTTTAAGATCATGTTAAATAAAAGCCTAGGAATCTAATTCCAAGGCAACAGAGAACATTTTTGTCCCAGACTGACAGATGCTCTTATGTGAGTAGACTGAGCTCGTATATCTATTTTCTATGAAAGTCAAGCTTTGAAAGTCAAAACAAGGAAACCAAGACAATTAAACTAATGTCTCAAACACCTGTTAGCTTTGGGACAGCTCATGTCCATTCATCTTGTTTTTAACTGCTATTAGCTTAGTGCTGTTTCTATCTGATACCAGATTAGAACCATGCCCAAATCAACAATAAATTAAATGTGTGGTTTCTTTTTATGAAAAACTGTAAGAACTGTGTTGTATTAGCCTACCAAATGTAAGCCTAAGTCTAAACTACTGACAGTCCATGCTGACACATATTCTAGTGCTGGATAACTCAGGGATTGAGATCGGATTAGGTTCAAGGGTAGGCTCCTGTTGTAGACCCAAGTCTGAATATGCCATTTCTATTTTGTGAACAAGATATCCTCTCAGCAAGCCACAGTCTCACACCCAGCTCTCAGCATGGAAGAACGATTAGCTGAAGAAAACTCTTCTTTGGCAGATGAACCTTTCTTTCCATATCTAAAATGCCCTTAGGTAACTGAGGATGTCTCTTTCCACTCTTTTTTTCTTGCAGTAAAATTTGCCAGTGTTCAAGTGTGCTTCAGAAAAAATGACCTGTATCAGGTCTATTCATTTACTTGTGATCAGAGGAAACATCTTAACTTTTGTACAGCACCTTAGTGAGTTTGACACCATGCTACTATCTATAACACTGCTGTGTGTGGTAAACAAATTTGACAAACATTTTTAACCTAATTTCTTACTTCCATGAACATAATTAATTAAACTTTGTTATAAAATGGTAAAGAATTTGCAATTTACAGGAGAATGTTACATTATCAAATACTTTTTCAGAAGAATTGACAATTTCTTGCTTATGTAAGGTTTCCTGATAGAAAACAGTAGAATGTATCAGAATTTTTTTTTCAGGAAGTAAATCATGACTGAATAGCCACTTTGCCAAAAGCTCCTTTAGAAACATTTTAAAGATGTTGTTCAGTTAAGAATTTCTGATTTTTTTTCTAAATGTTTGTAAACTGAACTTTAGAGAGTGTTTGTTATGGCAGAACCGGTTTATGGAAAAACTGCTGTATATTTGTACTCTTGCAGATTTCCCAGATTGTGGTGAGTTTGTACCAGAAATGTGACTCATAGATATAAGGGTCTTTTCTAAGCCAGAAAATAAAATATTTATTCTCTGTTAACAAAAGATGCTTTCCAGCACCCATCTTAACAGCGCCATACCATGAATCCCCATCCCATCCTTCTTCAGATCCTTTTCTTTCTAGCTTTTGCAGCTTACTGCCCTCCTTACTCTGCTGGTTCAATTATTCATCTGAAAGTTCCCTTTAATGATCCAAGTTAGAAATAGGAAGCATCTTTTAAGCTAAAGAAACGTATTTTAAGCTAGATATATTTCACTGTTTTTACTGTATGACCATGTAAGGAGATACAATGGCACTGCTGAGTATAGTAATGAATGAATGAATAAGTGAATAACTAAGTGGCTTGAGCACAAGGGAATGGGAATCTCCTAAAATATCTCTTCAATTGAAGGATTTACAATGTGGAAAAACACCTTAGAAGATGTCAAGCAATCTTAGGCAAAAGAAGGAGACAATGATGTTCGGGCCTACCTAAATGACAGCAGTTCTGAGAATGTAAAAAGCAGGGATCTCATATTAGGAGTCAGTTTTCTAGCTACTTCAGCCAATGAAAGCATTAGGGTGAGGGTATAATGCTGAAATTAAGCCAAAAGCTAAGTCTATGGGCCTTGTTTTCAAAGTTAATACATTAAATGTCCAGTTAGAAAAATAATTCCGGAAACTGGAACATATACCTGTGTGTGTGTGTGTGTTTGTGTGTGTGCATAAATACACATATGTGTGTGTGTGTGTATACTTGTATGCATATTAAAAGAAAGACAAGTACAAATTCCCAAATATCAGTCAATACGAACATACCTTTCATATTTCTTTGGACTACAACGATTCCTTATACTTTCAGGAGTCTGCCCTTATATTAGGTACATCAAACACCTTTTCTTTGGTGCATTTAACTCTATTAAATGGCATTCTAGTGACAACTTTATCCTTACTGATATTCTAATCCTCTGATATTCTGTGTCATCTGTTCTCCTGAGTCACTTCATAGAAGTTTGAGAATTTTCCCTTTCAGCTTTTGCCAGGTTTTCTTATTGCTTCATGGCAGTACCATCCAATGCTCTACAGAACTGAGTTTACTGACTTTCAGTTAATCATTTGACTTCATCTTCAGGGCAGGTTGAGAAGTTCTCCATTGCAGCATACCTCTTGACACTGAAATGCCAGTGGCTAATTAAAAAGAAAATAATTGCTAATATTTTTATCACCAGTAAACATAACAATATGTATTCTGAATCTGTTTTTTTGTACTAATGTTGTACTTCACCACACTGCATGTATTTAGAAAAGTTGGTAATGGTAGACTACGCAGCACATAAATAATGGATAAAGAGTGGTTAACTTTTCTAATTTACTCTACATTCAGAGAGCTGTCAAACAGGATTTCATATGCAAATGAGAAGTGAAGCAGAATACGTACCTGTATATGGCAATCTTTTGACAGAATTGCTCTGAGTTGCAAAAGCTTTCTTCTTCTTTTTATGTTTAGTATACAGAGACAAATTAGGGGCTCTCTTTGACATTTCTGTCTATTTGATATCCATGCCAGTGATATAAAACAGATGAAAAGAAAGGGAAGCTAGCTTGCTTCCTGTTTACATAAAGCCATTTTTGAACAAGTTGCCACAAAACCTTGAAACTTGCAGTGCACTTAAGCATCCATTATGCATTATAATAAGGATGTTATTCCTTAAATTTTATAGATTATGGAGATACGAATGTAACTAGTGCTGCATGTAGAAAAGTTATTGCACCTAAAGCAACACATGTAGGGAGATTTTGCACTTGCTGAACAATTCAAAGAGCATGCAGTAAGATGAAAATGCAATTGCATATACTTGACAAAAATTTAGTGTGAGTTAGAATGCCTGAAGAAAAATGGCCTGAATATGTCTGTAATGGGATTACAGAGGGTTTGGCTAGATTTGCTCATTTTTGCAGGCCTCTTTTACAATCAGTAGAGACTTCATGAGGATGCTTTCCTCTGGTTACGTAGTGCCTGAACCGTCTGCCAGATGGAGGTGCAATGCAAAACTCCTCTTCAAAACAGCCTGTTGTTCTTTCACTCTCTAGTGCTTTCAGATACAGGAATAAACACAGGAGAGATGAACAGGTTATCTGATCCCTCTGCTCAACCCAAATCCCTGCTACAAGTCACTACAGAGAAATCAGATTCCAAACCTATAGGCTCTGGAGAGTTTAGAAGGGAAAATTTGGGTTCTGCTTATTAGAAGGAAAATGATGTGTTGTTGCTGATCCAGAAATAAGGCATGAGGTTTAGTCTGAGGCCTTTCTCTAGGAGGTATATTATATAATACAACTAAAGCATTCTTCAGGTGACAATGCTTTAGGCAACAGATTATTATTTGTCCAGATGAGAGTGGCATGTTCTTTTCTTGAATGTCAACATGTTGAAATTTTGCTGATAGAGACAGGACAAAATTAAATGGTTTTAAGACAGACTAATGGCATGTAATATGTTTGATACAAAAGTCATTGAAAATTACAAAAAAGGTAATGCTTGCCATACAGATCAGTTTAAAATATAGTATAAAATTTTATTGTTTTTCTTTGAAAACTCTTTGTTGTTCTTTATTTATAAATTTTGTTTTTGAAACCCATGTGATTGATTAAAAATTACTGGCCATTTTTAGAACATTGTGCTGCATATATTCAAACTCTTCCTTATTTCCTGGCAACATGACTGATTCCTAGTTTTACTACTCAGGCTCCATCTTACCCAACAGTAAAGAGGTCAAAGTATTAATGACATTGTCCATTCAGGAGTATAATATATGGACGTGAATACTGTCCTTAAGTCACGTAAAAATGATCTAATTACCCAAACTGACATCAAATTTTCATTGCTTTCAGGAAGCTAGCTCATGTTTTAGGGAATGCTGTAAATGTGAAGTCAGTATGCACCTTTTGTAAGCGGCATAATGCTCTCCTTCCCTTTCTGTCTAAAAGGGCAGCAATAATGGGCATGAGGTACCATTCATCAAAACTTCGTCCATCTCAGGCTTTGTGATTCTGTAAACAAACTGATTTGCTTCATAGCCCTCTTCAGCCTTCATGGGAACTCCCTTCCCCATGGCCCAGCATGAAGGGTTTCTCAGGGTTGGTGGAAGGGAACAGGATGAGGTGGATTTTGAACCATGACAGTTATTTTCTTCTGGCAACAGCTATGTTGAGTGTGAGTTTTGGGCCTGTTTGCACAGAAGATCAGGTTTCAGCAGGTTTTAAGGACAGTGTTCCAAAAGGTCAAGTTAGGATCACTTTCTTTTCCCAGTCCCTAAAATATGTTATCCATAAATTAAATGCACTTCTTAAGTGTCAGGCTTTCAGCTTGCTGGGCAAATAATTAGAATTTCTTTTAAATGCTCATTACATGCATATATTTTACAGCTTTTGTTCCCCAACAGTCTCATATTACATAATCAATTTCAGAAAACTTACGATGCATTAAGTGCTTTTTTTTGCTTGCTTTGTTTGGTGTCCTGCAATACGATATGGAAAAGAAGCTAATGAACTGTGAAGGGGTTCCCTCTTCAGGAAAAAAACACTTAGACTTCCACTGGGAACTAATTTTATGATACCAATATAATGATCTGAGTACAGTTTAAATACTTACTGTTGAATACACTTTTGTAAGCAGCCCATTTCTGGTGGAAGCCTGAGGGTCTGAAACATTGGCAGCATTTTTTTTCCCCTCAGCTTAATGGCAGTAAAAAAAATAAAAAAGTATAAAATAGGTTAAATGTAGGTAGCAAAAGAGGGGGAGAGGGATTTTTTAATTTCCCCTGAGATACAATTGACTGTTCCTTAAGGCTATTTGTAGTTTTGTCTGTGATTTGGAAGGAGTTCTGCTGTTTAATGGCAGTAACTCTACTCAAGACATGGCTTTGTAAAAATATATACACAGCGGTGTACACTACAGGAGATGAATAAAGAGCTGAAGAAAATTGGCTGTAGTTCAACAGTGAATGGTAAATCCATAGCTGAAAATGCTTACAGTCCAGATGGGAAGGTTACTGTGAGAATGTTTCCAAGGTAGTCCCCCTTACCTGCATATTTTCTAAGGTATCATTTACCACCGTAAGACTTTTTTAACCATCTGTATAGGATTTCCAGGAACTGGCCAGCTTAGTGAGAACAAGGGTAATAGCTAAGGGGGTCTGGAAACCCTGGAGCATGCACAGGAGTACTGTGTGTGGTTCAGTAAGGGCCATGCATGTGTGGCACGCTGGGCTGGTTATGTTTTGGTAGCAAATCCAACCTAGTCTAACAAATCAGAGTTATTCCACGCATGGGTATTAAGACACGATTCAGGTCCCTGAGGTGCTGGGCTTACAGCAGATGCAGAGCATCTTTATT
This sequence comes from Tinamus guttatus, assembly GCF_000705375.1. The sequence goes on along the minus strand of NW_010587488.1, from coordinate 662,273 downwards.
AGTTCCATACATTGTTCACAAACAACTTGTTGTTTAGGCAGAAATATGAAGACTACAGAAATTTTTTTTGTTCTTCTTCTTGTTTTTTCTCACGTCAAATATTGGCAAATATGACCTCCAAACGGTAAGGTGCAAGGGCTCTGCCAACCCTGACATCTGGGGTAACTGAAGATGTTTTGGACTTCATAGGCTGAAGTCTGCACCACACAAACAAGGTTAAAAAGAAAATGTCAAAAGGCTGACAGGCTGAAAGGATTGCTGTGAGCAGGGAGGAAAAGAACAAGAATAGAAAAAAACATAAAGCAATTTTAGAAATGCACAGAAACTGGAAGGAGAAGAGTTATAAAAGCCGATGTACTCTTTTCTTAACTGAAGCAAGGTAACAAATAGACCAATTCCACAAACCCTGCTCAGGGTGAGTAGCCATTACTTGCAATTAAACATCAACTAATACAAGTCTGGCACAAAGCTGAGGAAATCACACTTGTCTTTAAATCTTTTTTTTTTTTTTTTTTTGGCCCCGTCAGAAATACATCCTCATCTATGTTTCTTTTGTGTTTTGGAGATAGTGCAGGAGGCACAGAGTTAACTTTACTGGGAGGAATTTTTCTAATATAATTGAATGCTGGAGCAACAAAATGTTTCCTGAAGAATGAAGCTGTAGTTGCAATCAAGAGTGAAGCCAAATGACACCACTTAAATACAGTCAGAAAGGCTATTTTCTCTACATGACAATTGTCCAAAAAAAGTTTTTTCTAAAGTTTTCTAAAATAAATGTTTAAAACTTAATTTTCATTAACTACAACCAATTTCAGAATGTACGATTCTTGCATTTCTTTCTTACTTTGAGGTGCTCAGGGTGTTTTGCATGTTTTTGATTTTTTCTTTCTTCTTTTCTGGATACTGGAATCATTTCTGGCAGCATGATAACTCTTTGTGAAGTAGAACCTTCAGTCCATGGATTTTTTTTTTTAATCTTAGATCTTAACCTTCAAATATTTTCTGCCTTTTGAATGTTGGTAATAGCGTGTTTTACCTTGCCCAATACCCACACAAGACCTAGGTCACATTGCTTTACTAAACTTCTGAGATAAATTGTTTATCACTATCATCCCTTCAGAATTTTCTTGCAGAATTCTGAGGCAGAGTTGTGTTTTCACTTAAGTCAGGCAGAACTTTTGCCTGTGTGAATGGGAAAGTTTGTGTTAACTTCAATAAGAATGTGTTTCCAGCACTTGCAGTTTAACACACACAAAAAAATACTTTTCTAAACAGACCCTGAGGGAAAGAAAAACAGAGCAAAAAAAATGCATAAATGCAGCTGAAGTGTGTTGCAGTTAAAAGTTACTCACGGAAGCTGGGTCTTTGTGCCACCATTCCCTAAATTGTGCAGCTGTAGAGACAGAGCCTGTTCTGTGGAGTTCTGCTTGACTGACAGGCCTCAGAATGCCAGCTCTATCCCATATGCTCACATACTGCTTGGCAAACTGAGAACAACTTCTACTTTTATTGCTTTATTATTTTCCATGTTACTTTGCAAATGATCTGAGATACTTCCCGTTGTATAGGACAATAATATAAATGTAAATTAAAAGAAAACTCAAAAGAAATGGAGAAGCAGGAAGAAATACCTGCCAGTTTGGGGCAAAAAAAAATGGCAAATGCTTGACAGTTCGGAAGAAAAAAAAAGGTATCATTTTTGCCTTACTTGAGATTAGAGAAGAAAAGAAAATAACAGCATTTGTTCTAATAGAGACATCTGGGTTGAAACATATCTGAAGTGCACTTCTGATACTCATTTAATATCTTTACATGAGACGCAATAATTTGTCGTACTGTGAAATTCATTAGTGACATTTTGAGATAGGAGGACAGTCTTCTAATGTGCAATATTAGGAGAATTTCTCTGTAAGGGTCAGGAAACAGGCCTATGGCCTAGACTGTGAAACATCAACTCCTGCTAAAACTCTGGCATTCTCCCATTCGAAAAGTTTATCTTCACAATACAGTTTCAAAGATACAAGCATCTAAGTAAAAAAGCATAACCATAGGTCATGAAACTGGTACAATGAAGTTGGCTGGTAGCACAAGAGAAAAGAATAAAAACTGTAAATTTATTTCCAGAATAAATAAAAGTGTGAAGTGCTTCCGCAGGAGCCTCAGTCTTCTAACATTACATAACCGAAAAATAATCAGGAGGAATCATCCAAAATGCTGCTGCATACTGAAATGCTAAATTAATGGGATACTTAACATTCTCCCTTAATTTCTCATTTAATTACATGTTGTTATTAAAGAAATCATAATAACCATATGTAACACCTATTTACTTTTAATAACCTTGAGAAAAAAATTTCCTTTTTGGCCTCACTTGCAAACCCTTCCAGAGTGTCAAACTGCATTTGTAAGTTGCTTTTCATCTGTCACCTCAAAATCCTAAAATGAATTTGAGGAGGATCTCTTGAATTATGTAGCCTTGAGTCAGATGATGAAGTGATCATGGAGATTTTTCTTATGAATTTGTACAAGAAACTCTTTATCAACCTTGTCATAAGTTTGTTATTGTTATAATTGTCAATCACAGCCTGTAGATGTGTGGTCAGATTTGTCAGGAAAATGATTTTTTCAAAATCCTCTTCTCAGGTGATGTAGGAGATCATGTTAGGTCAGTAGCTTTTTTTATACCTTAGTAAAAAGCCCAAACCAACATAAAGAAAATGTTATTCTGCCTGTGCACTGGAAAGTCAAGTGAGTATTAATTAAAGATGGGGAGAGAAGTACAACACAGGCATGTAAGTATGAAAATTCTTGAAGTGTGTCAGGATCTTGTCAGAACTGAGGAAGAAAGAGAGGAAGATTATTAAACTGCAATGGAAGAGCTTACCTCTATATGCCTTTCTTAGAGTGAATAAAGCTTTTCTGAGTCCCTTTTTATTTTGTGTTATGTTGCCTACTACTTTGCAAGAATATATAGTTATTCTATGTAGTTATTGACATAGAGTCATATGATGAAATAAGCTTTGAAATTAAGCATATATGTTTATATCTGATGCATTATCCATAGTTACAGACAAATACATACTTAATTTTAAAAGGAAGTTTCTCAAGTGTAAGATTTTCATAGAAAAAGAAAAGGCACAAGAGGTCTGCTCTCAGCAGCAGGAAGATGTAAAAGTCACAGATATACTGTTTGGGCCATGTTATGGTGAAGGATCAATATACAAGAAAAGTTCCCCAGGGGTCAGTGTTGGGGCTGGTCCTCTTTAATCTTTGTCAATGATCTGGATGAGGGGATTGAGTGCCCCCTCAACAAATTTGCAGATGACACCAATCTAGGAGGAAGAGTTCATCAGCTCGAGGATAGGATGGCTCTACAGAGGGATCTGGACAGGTTGGATCAATGGGCTGAGGCCAACTGTATGAGGTTCAACAAGGCCATGTTCTAGGTCCTGCACTTGGGTCACAACAACCCCATGCAGCACTACAGGCTTGGGGCAGAGTGGCTGGAGAGCTGTGTGGCAGAAAAGGATCTGGGAGGGTTGGTCGACAGGTGGCTCAACATGAGGCAGCAGTGTGCCCAGGTGGTCAAGAAGGCCAACAGCCTCCTGACTTGTATCAGGAACAGTGTAGCCAGTAGGACCAGGGAAATTATCATTCTGTATGCAGCTCTGATGAGGCTACAACTCGAATACTGTGTTCAGTTTTGGGCCTCTCACTACAAGCATATAGAAGTGCTGGAGTGTGTCCAGAAAGGGGCAACGAAGCTGGTGAAGGGGCTGGAGCACAGACTTCGTAAGGAGTGGCAGAGGGAGCTGTGCTTTTTAGTCTGGAGGAGACTCAGGGGAGACCTTATGGCTCTCTCCAAATACCTGAAAGGAGGTTGTAGTGAGGTGGGAGTCAATCTCTTCTCCAGAATAAGTACTGATAGGACAAGAGGAAATGGCCACAAGTTGCACCAGGGGAGATTCAGATTAGATAGTAGGAAAAAGTCTGCATCAGTGGACAGTGGAACTTTTTCAACCAAAATGATTCTACGATTTTATGGTCCAATGTTCAAGTAATGCTTTCCATGCAGGACTAAAGACTTTTCCTCAAAAAGTCACTTACCTGTTCCTTGCTCTAATTTCAAAGTTCATTTAAATTCATCTCACAGCTCTCAGAAAACACTGGGGATGCATTTGCTGAAGTCCAATAAGGGCATGAGTCCTGTTTCCTTCATGGGCTGCAGAGTTCTGGGATGGTCTCTCAAAGTCCTCATAGAATGAACTGCCTTCATACCACTTTTTGAAGCCTTTCCAAGCAAATAGACTCACTGAACTTTTGCAGAATAAACAGAATAACTCATATTTAGTGAGCATTTGTGTTTTCCACAGAGTTTAGTGAATTTAGCATAAGTTATTTTGTTTTCTTTTCCTTAGCATAATGCCTCCTTTCCTGCATTATAATTGCACACTTAGCAGCTCTAAGATAACATCCCATATTCAGTAAATAAAATCTCAAACAGAAAGCTACATTCTTTGCTTTTGTTTTGAGTATGTTATTCACTGCAATCTCAGGATAGTGCTAAAGGAGGACCTTCTTCTCTGGGCATTTGTGATTAGTTTTGTGGAAAGACTACTTTTTATCCAACATGAATTCTCCACTGAAAAAAAGATTCATTCAACAATTAAATTGCTTACTGTTCAACCACAACATTATTGATTGAATGACTGAGTCAGTCTTCCCCTCATTCATGTGACAAATGACTGCACTAAGGGATGGCTAGTCATCACCTCATAGTCCATTCTTTTCCATCTAATAAGATTGCACCAAGGAATCCAGACTTTCTTGCCAGTTCCTATATTTGATTGGAACAGGCAGAAAGTCTCTTGGGTGGAAGGGGAAAACTTACTGATTTAATTTGTGTTTGAGATATCATCTATTAGTTAGGATGGGAAAAGAGACCATATTGAAAAACATTTAAATTCCGGATCCTGAGTGAAATAAAGTATGATGAGCAAAATAAAAGCAAATGTAGACATTTATTGTGACTCTTCTTAGAATAAAAGAGCATGAGAGAAATTAAATTTGAATGTACTGTGACAAAAATACAATTTATCACAGACACTACTGATTTGCTCGGGACTTTTCTGAAGGTTATAGTGTAGCAAAAAAAAAAAAAAAAAAAAGTCAGGTGCATGCAACTATTGTTGCCATAGTTCACAGACAAAAAAGGTGACAGTCAACTGGTATAGGGACTCATGAAATCATCATATGTGTAGGATTTGTCATTGCTGAGCCTGATGAAAGATTAAGGCAAAAGGTATGTTGTGTCACACACACCATGTGAAGTTTGAATGGCCCCATGCCAGGTCTGAAGGCTTGACCTACGGAGAGGTCACATGCAGAGGAAGTTAAAACATATGGAATACTGGCCCATACATTTCTGGAAAAGTGAATGTATATTGAAAGGGTAAGCCCAGAATTCCTAGAGGTAAGTGATTAAATAAAAGTTAGGCATATAAATACCAATTCATGAAGTTACTTAAGTTACAACAGGACTATTTATGGTCAAAGAATAAGGCAGCACTCATATCCCAACAGGTATCCCTACCTGTTCCCTACAGTTCCTGAACAGGAACTATAATTTGAACAATTAATTCAAGACCAGCTGCAATTAGTAGCATTAAGAACATTTTAAAATATTGTTTTTTAAAAAATGCAGTTCAGGCCAGAGTTTCATGATAAAAAAAATCCAGTTTTGGATGCCTGCCACTTATTACAATACACGCTGAACTCTTTTGTCAGATTGGGCAAGCAAAACAGCCTGTGAGGCTGACCTGGCTTGGAAACTGGGAATAAAATCATGCAGGGGTCCTTTAAAGATGGATGGGTTCCACAAGTCAGTCTTAGTATTGTTACTGAACACTTTGTGTTATGGAAGCACTGCCTAAGCTGATGTGCTGGAATGCTTTGCAGAGGTACTAGTGACCACATGTCCTTCATAAGGATATCATAAGGTGCTATCCATGAAGATTCCCATCATACCATTAAGGCAGGCTATTCAGCAGGTTGTTTGAAGTAATAGTAATAATTAGAAATGTTGTGAGCAGAAATTGAAGACATAATGAGAAGAGTAAGCAAATGTCTACCTGAAAGTAAATATATAGATATATACACACACACACACACGCCCTACACACACACACAAAAACCCAGGTGAGGGTTTTTAATCTTCATAAATGCAGTAGAAAAAGAGAAAAGCACATGCTCTATGACAGCTTTTTTTTTAACCCTATACCTTCAAAGTTTGTCAGGTTTGTTCTGTTTTTCATTGTTACAGCTGTATTAAATGACCTGGATTCAGAATTTCATGACGTTTTGCTGTGACAGGCAGCTTTCCACATCTCTCCTGGGCTGTGAGTTGCTTGCTCTGTGGGGTTGTTTTACCTTGGCCTTTTTTTCTTTTTTTAAAAACATAATGGATCTCAGGAAAATAAGTCTTTGCAGAAGTTCTTTGGCTTCTTATTATGCTTCAAGATATTTGATTGCAATATGATTGAAAAATCCATGCGCATACAATATTGTTTCATCCAATCCATGCCTACCATTACTTTGTTTCAGTAAGCCTTATAATTATTCTCAAACAAGAAAACACTTACATGATTAACTGTTGCAACACTTCCTAGCTCTATTGAAACATGTAGTCCAAGTTTTCCATAGTAAATAAACATGGGTCTAGACAAACAAATCTTTTTTTTGTTAGTTGAACAAATTAAGATCTTTATCTTAAATAAAATTTTATGTTCAGTTGCCTATAATGCAAACCTTTTAATAACAGCATATCTTTGCCATAATTCTGGCTCTTATGCTTTCTGCATTAATAGATGAATAAGGAAACTGTTATGAAGAATAAATAGATGATACAGTTTGACATCCAGAAATCTTAGTCATGTGATCTGGTGACAGTTTTGAATCAAATTTCTTTGTTGTAGGACAGGTACTCACTGAGCCTAACTTTATACTAGCTCTGTAATGTCATAATATTAACAGATGCATAAGGAAATGGAGGAAGAAAGAAAAAAAGGTGAAAATAGGGGTAGCCCTTAAAATTACATTTTCTTTATCAGAGGTTCCAAATGCAAAGAACTCCTGAGAAACTTTATCCAAATATTAACTGTAATATCTACATAAAAAGATTGTCCATTTATAAAGGTTGTAGAACTTCATTT
>NW_010587488.1:550339-655027 GCF_000705375.1 Tinamus guttatus | reverse complement strand
AGGCTCATGTCCAGCACTAAACACTTGTTCACAACTTGTTCAATCACAAACTCACAGCAAGAGAATTTAACAGTGTGACTTACAAATTTGCCACACACCAACTAATTCATGTTCACATGCATAGCCTTGGCACGTGAACCAGAATAGTTCTGAGGCAAGCTCTCCATCTAGGGACCTGATATATAGAAAATGAAGAGCAAAAGTGCTCAGACTCCACAGGTAGAAGAACCATTGCTCTTCGCCTTTTTGTCAACACATGAAGAGTCTGAGAAAAAAAAACTCTGTAAAATCTTGATTAAATTCCCTTGTCATCTTCTTACTCATTTTGTGTGTCATAGTTCATGGTGTTATCGTAGTATAATAAATAGTCAAGGCACGAAGTAGGACCCCATGGTGAAAACCACTGCACCACACTAGACAAGATAATGATTCATAATATCAACACAAGGAACAATAATAAATAGCTTAAAGGAATCCAGAAAAACAATGGGTAATGTGTTATGCTCTGATCTCTGTATTGGACATGAAGATTGGGATTCATTTGGCTAATTATAGATGTCTGCAAAGGAGACCTTTGTCTGATATAGTATCACCAACTTCCTTTAAAACTTTACAACTGCACAAAAAAATACAAACTGTACAAAAAGTACAATTTATTGAATATAAAGTAGACTAATGAAGCAATTCAGATGAATCATGCCTAAAAATGTTTATATTTCTCTGCTGATAAAAACATAGCCATTTGTCTCACATATATATATACTTGTCTCCATTGTAGATATTTGCATTTAGGTGAGATAAATCCTTCTCCAGTAACATAACAGTTATGTTCTTATTGCTTTGTGTTTGGAGGTGGCAGAATGAATCAGAAAGAAGAGTTTTAGAATGAATGGGAAAGAAAATAAAAACTATTATAGCTAGCGTTGTGTGGAGGCCACAGCATAGTAGGAATGCGCTGAAGCATGGATAATAGCAAATTACATTTTTTAATGGTCAGAAGAGGAAACTAAGTAAAATACACTCTTTGAAGGAGCGTTTCGTTTGGAATTTCCCTTAAGAAAATTAGAATATTTTTCCTGAGAATTTTTCTGTAGTGCACTTGCCTAGAAGTACTGACCTAGTTAGGCCAGGCCACCATGTATCCCAAAGACTATATGAAACTTTACAAGCTTCTAGGAGAAACACAACTTATAGGCAGTCACAAGGTCCACCTGGAACTAAGCACTGGACCACCTCTATTTGCTGAGCCACCACCTAGTGGCTGTCTGATTTATACTTTTCCAAGGTGCCCAACATTGACCTGACAAGATCGCATTCATTCAAATAAAGTAATCAGTTGGGTAACTCTTAAATTAGCTAGATATCCTGATATCGCATTCAAATTCAAGTTTGAATGTTCTTCTGTCAATAAAATCTCTTCTTTAATAGAAAGTCTCTATCCTTCTTCTTATTCAGCCTGTTCATGTTCTGAACAGGAGAAAAAAAGCAGAGAAGGGTGATATGGCATTGCCAGGTTCAGAGAAAGGACAGCTGCAACATCAGAAACTAGTTTGCACTGGAAAGAATCTTGCTAGAGAGAGGTGAGAGGTTTTAGAGAACATAAAATTAAAGGCATCATCTCAGACATGAAGATCCAGAAAGTGATTTGAGACAGACAAAAATTTTAAATGTCAACAGGAGAATGGTATCGCAGCTGAGAAAGTTAGGAAAGAAAGATTTGTGTGGGAGAGATTAAGAATTATATTTTAGTCATATTGAGCTTCAGCTAACTTGAGATATATATAGGGTAATGCCAGAAGGCAGCCAAGATGTTTTTGGACACAATTCAGCTGAATTCATAGGTAGTTCCTATATGGAGATAATAACCTGAGATGATGTGTAGCATGGATAAATGGTTCAAGAACAGCCTTGTGAAAAAGATACATAAAGTTTTAGGGAGTATGTCCAAAACATGCTCTAAAACAATTAGGAACAAAACTGAGGGAAAACTAAGACAGAATAAAAATGGAGTTCAGAAGATTCACCATGTCAATAATACTTGATCACCAAGGGTATAATGTGGAATGACAAAACTTTTCAGGCAGCAGACTCATTCAAAAAAGGCAAAGGAAGTAGTTTTTTTTTTTAAAAAAGATAGTTTCATGAGATGCAAGCATGGTGAAAACAAACTGTAAGCCTTAACTAATAATGTAGGGTATTTTTCATCAAATCCCTTCCTATGTATCATAAATCTCAAATAACAAATGCAGTTCAGCTTTTGTTCAGCACACTAAGCAGATATGCAATATCAAGTTGTAAAATCTGATTTAGGTATCTCAGATTTTCATCTGTTACTTGAGATGTAAGTTTCAACTGCTCTACAGTGGAAATCCTATAAAAGTAAAGGGTGATCTCTGCTTCATTGTAGATCAGTTGTGTTGAAATTAATACTCTGGGACAAAATATATAAATCTATTTAATCAAAATATTTTTCATAAGTTTAGGAATCTCATTCCCCTGAACTAGGAATCTTCTGTTGACCTTATTAAGCTACCACAGGTTTTCATCAAATAGAATGTGTCCTTTCATTAGACAATCCACATTGCCAAGGCAGTTCAGAACTAAAGTACTTTTTGTGACATTGGTGAAATGTTAATAAACATAGATTAGGGTTAAGTTACTATGTCCTAATGAAGTTCTTAAATGCAAATGATCATGACCATGATGACAAGAGGAGAAGGAGTGCTTCACATATTCCTATTGTATGCTATTGTATGTATATAGGAATGTGATTTTAAATTATGACTCTGATTTGGTTTTGCTTCTTTTGCCAAGTAATTGGGGTTAAGCTATGTGACCACAAATAGAGAATAAATGAATGCTGTTGGACTGCCAGAATGGTACCTTTGTTTCTCTTTTTAGACTGTTATTTTGTTCTGACAGTTGTGCTTTCTGTGGCTATGTACTTTAATGGATTTGCAGAAACATTTGAGAAATAACTGCAGGATTTCATAGGAGCAGCAGGTTTCTTTCTTTCTTTCTTCTTCTTTTTTTTTTTTTTGGTCCACATAAGCCTTATTCTCACTGAAACTTCACCTCAAGGAGTAATTAGCATTGTATGCCATAGAACATTAAAACTAAAAAAAAAAAAAAAAAAAAAACCTCAGAATTAGCAATGCCCTGTACCTGAATACATGTAACAGTTTAATCACTTTATAATTCTCTTTGGCTAAAGCAAAAGCAGACAGCTGGACGACTGTCTTCCCTTGTGGCTTGGTTACTTCTGCAGAAGCAATTTTCTTTTTTTCTGTCTTCCCCTACCAAGTCTGTTTTTATATCAAATCTGCCCAAATTCCTAGTAAGATTTTTTTTTTTTCCTAAACAGCCCCCTTGACCTTTCCTCTCTTGTCTATTGCTGTCTGGTATTCTGTCTTATTCCATTCCTTATTCAGAAGAGCTGAGTACAATACAAAAAGTGCCACACAAATACATAAAACATTACTGCTACAAACTGAATGAGCGGTTGTTTAGAATCCCTTGTGCATAGATGTACTTTATTTTGAAACACTCCATGGCACCAAACAGAACAGTTTAGATGACAAATTAAGTTATAGTTTCCAATTCACTTTTTTGGCTTAAAAAAAAAAAAAAAAAAAAAACTTGAAGACTGATGTGCCACAGATTTGCTCTGAGTTCAGAAATGTACAGGCATGTGCCCATGTGCTAAAAAATGTGTGTTTGTACATAAGGTGAGATATATATAGCTATAGATATGTGAAGATATATATATAGATATCTCTGTAGAGGCAAAGTGGAAGTAATTGCTTCTTACACATTTTTCAACTACATAAATGGGAGAGAAAATACATTTCCATCTTATGAGAATAAAGATCATACAAAGCCTTAAAAATGGATAAACTTAATTTTATGTAAAACCCAGGATTTTGTTCATCATATGACCCATAGTAATGTTGAGAAAACACTATGATCAATGTAACTATCTTACATATTTTCTTATTTTAGTTTGGTAAAACCAATGCTTCCAAAACAATCCCCAAACTCCAGTTATAATCGGGAATATATAAACAATTGCTAAAAACTATTGAATTTTATTAGATGCCTATTCGCTCTTTTTACTAAATAAAGCCAAGCCTGTTGGTGTCTCACTTATGTGCTGGAATGTAAGTGTTTGGTAAATCTATTTTGGTTAATTCCCATGTTGTCTGAAAAGTTATTGCCTAAATGAATATAATGACCAAATGTAAAACTGCAGCACAGAGCAAAAGAAAGCAAAGAGAGTGTTAAAGTAAATAAAGTAAGAGACTACATTTTAAATTGGCTTGTCTATGATTCTCTAAATTTCCATGGGAATTCCTCACTTACTTTCACTTTCCTGTCATGGGATATCTGTATGTGCATAATGACTAAGAGTTTGATCGTTGCCTGTGCTTATGAGTTGATCACAGGGCAAAATCCATATATCCTGATGCCATTCCCTCCTATTTCTTTTTTAAAGATGAGACCAAAGCGAAAGGTTAGTAGTCTGACTATGTAATTTGTGCCACTTCCCAATATGAATTATACTTCTGGCATCTACCTATTCTGTCTTCTGTGCTCTATGTTCTTTAGTTTGATAGATCACAACAGGTCTCAAAGGAGGCACAATATCTATTTTCATGATAGCAGAATGCCCTTCAGAGGAACAAAGGAAACCAGAACATCTGGTTTTTATTTATAATGTCTGAAAGACTGATTCAGAAAATGTCTGTTAAAAGAAAAACAGAATTTGGGAAAACAGAAGCTGCTTTACATTATATGTTATACTTTAGTATTAAATTTAAAGAATGTAATACAACATATCAGAGGAGTTAGTACATACTACTCAATGAAATAGTCTGGGATTTCAAAAAATATTTCACATTTACTGAAAGAAAATAACAAGCTCACTAGCATGAGCCTAAAGGAGAGGCATGAAGAATATACAACCTTCCATGCCAGTATAAAACATTCACAGATTCTGGTGACCTTATCTAATTAAAAAATAAAAAAACTAAAAAACTCTCAAATCATGCATGTGTGTTTGTGTGGGTGTGTGTGAGAGACAGAGGTCACAACCATCTCAACTTTCAGAAAGTTCCAGCAGTTTTGGACTCCTAACACTCAATAGCCAAGTAATATCTGATCGTTTTTCACATGTAAGGAAGCCTAACAGGCTCTTCTCTGTCCCGGCTCCAGGATCTGAATTCCAGACTAGAACATCCAGAGAAGATAAGAACATTCAACAAACAGATTCATAAATAAAATTAAAATAAAACAAAAAATAAACAAAAACACTCCAAAGAGTAAAACCAAGCTCATCTGACCATTTCCTTTGAAGTATAGTTCTCTGCTCTAGCACAGAACAGAAAAGCATCAGCACATGTTCTCTCCACTTTTGGACTAATTAGCAGTAGGATAGATTCCCAGGAAGTACAGAAGTCTAACTGAAGTATTGATGAGGTAATATGTATAATGAAGTGCACCATGTACAGTGAGATTGTGATATTGTTCCATTTCTTCTGGGCTGGGAGAGAAATGAAGTAAAATGGTAGAAGAAAATAGAATGAGAAGAAGATTCATTAAAACTTAAAGAAGAAATCTAAGGCACAGATGACATACTATATTATTCTGACAGATGCATCTACCAGGAGACACAAACAAGTCCAGGAAGCCTTGTGGTTTGTTTTATGATTGCTAAAAAGAAAATATTCAAGAGAAAACAAATGGAAATATTTAATGAAGCAATAGTTATAGAAGGGATGAACAGAGTAGAAGCAAGGTCCACAGAAATGAAAAACAAGTTATAGAAAGCTTTTGAAAATGACCTACATTCCGCATACAAGCAGAATTATGAAGATGAACATATTTGTGAAACCTATTGGCCTTTGCACCATGTTCATTGAAAGTGTGTTTTCTGTGCTACATCAGCCTGCCTAGGTCCCTTCTCATTTAGCACTTAAACAAATGCTAATTTCATGCTTACTCTACACTACATTCCTTTGTGTTTCTTGGAGCTTAGTGGAAGTAGCATAGCAGAAAGTTTTTCTGTTCTCGCTTCAAGAGCAGGGCACAAAAAACAACCCCTCCTAAAAGAGCCTCATCAACTAAAAGGAGAGACGAAAGGAAAAGTCAAATTCACTCTGCGTGTCACTTGGCAACCTACAATGTTGGCTATTCAACAGAGTGAATTAGCAGATGGAACATGGAGATGACATTGAATATGACTACTAGTCATGTGTCTGACTGTGAAAAGGGACAATTTTTGGAATAAATGGTATATTGGGGTAAATTTTTGTAAAAGGAGAAAAGTATTTGTAACTCTAGAGTGCTTCATTTGTGCAATTCGAAGTGTGTACATAACAGTGTACATTGACATTTGCTATAATATGGGTAAATGTAGCCTGATACTGAAATAATAAAAGTGTTCTAGAGGAAAAATTCTAATAAAACTAAACCAGATTCTGATTGCTTCTATGAAAAAGTTCAGTTTGAAAAACTAAAATTTAACAAAGTTTTGAGAAAGTAAAAAATAAGGATTTTACAATACAAAACATCATGTTTTTACTATTGGCAAAAGCTTAGATCTAGGTGCAATATCGCTGCATATACATTTTCTTACACATACACATTTACATATACATAAGTGTTTGAGTCCCTTAACCATCTTTGTTGCTCTTCACTGGACCACCTCTAGAGGCTCCACATCCCTCTTGTACTGGGAAGCCCAGAACTGCACACAGTACTCCAGATGCGGTCTCACCAGAGCTGAGTAGAGGGTGAGGATCACCTTCCTCGACCTGCTGGCAACGCTCCTCCTGATGCAGGCCAGGATCCCTTTGGCCTTCTTGGCCACAAGGGCGGGCACATTGCTGCCTCATGGTTATCTTGTCAATCTGGACTCCCAAATCTGGACTCTGTGGAGCTGCTTTCCAGCAGGTCAACCTCTAATCTGTACTGGTGCCTGGGGTTATTCCTCCCCAGGTGCAGGACCCTGCACTTGTCCTTGTTGAACCTCATGAGGTTTCTCTCTGCCCAACTCTCCGACCTATCCAGGTCTTTCTGAATGGCAGCACAGCCCTCTGGGGTATTGGCCACTCCACCCAGTTTTGGGTGCACTCTGTCCTCTTATCCAAGTCACTGATGAACAAGTTGAACAGCACTGACCCCTGGAGGACACCACTGGCCAACGGCTCCATTTATCACCACACTCTGAGCTCTGCCATCCAGTCAGTTCTCAATCCACCTCACTGTCCACTCATCTAACCCACACTTCCTGAGCTTCTCCATGAAGACATTATAGGAGACAGTGTCGAAAGCCTTGCTGAAGTGAATGTACACAACATCCACTGCTCTCCCCTCATCCATCGAGCCAGTCATCTCATCATAGAAGTCTATCAGGTTGGTCAAACACATCTTCCCCCTGCTAAATCCATGTTGACTACTCCTGACCACCTTCTTTTCCTTGACATCCCTAGAGATGGCCTCTAGGATGAGCTGCTTCACCACCTTTCCAGGGATGGAGGTGAAGCTGACCAGCCTGTAGTTTCCCAAGTCCTCCCTCTTGCCCCTTTTTGAAGACTGGAGTGATGTTGGCTTTCTTCCAGTCCTCAGGCACTTCCCCTGCTCTCCATGATCTCTTGATGATGGAGAGCAACTGAGCAATAACCCCACACCAGTTCCCTCAGCACTCTTGGGGGCATCTGATCCAGGCCCATAGATTTATAGGTGTCCAGTTTGCCTGAATAATCTCTAATCCAATCCTGCTTGACTAGTGGAAAGTCTTCTTCTCTCCAGGTTTTCACTTTTGTGTCCGGGCTCTGTAGTTCATAACTCTAGTTCATCTTCTTGTTTCTCTTTTTTTTTTTTTTTTTTTTTTTTTTTTGTTGTTGTTGTTGTTCATTTGTTTGTTTTGTATGCAGCTGTCTTTATTTGGAAACAGAAATGGAATGTTGGTGAGAACTCAAAACATGTTTGAGGGTCTCTCCTTGTGTTCCAGGTCTGTCGACTTACCAATTGATAACAAAAAATGCCTTCTGATCAGGGACAGCAGGGGCAGATACATTCAATTGACTATAATAACATAGATGCTTTTCTGCCACATTTCTTTTTTTTAATAATCTCCATTTTTGCTCAGGCTCAGGGTCCTCCATCATCAATACAAATATATCCAGTACTTCAGGATGTTTCATTCCTGTTTTCCTTTATAGGCTGTTGCTTGTCATGGAAAGTCCAAGTGTCTCTATTATTTTCTCTTTTGTAGTATCAGAAAGATCTGAAAACTTCTACTCCAAATCAGACATTCTTCCAGAAAATTGAAAACAAAAACAAAAATAAAATAATCCTAAGAACAACAAAACACAGAAACCACCGCCATCAACAACAAAAAGAAAAACTCCAGGATATGTTTGCTTGAAAAGCTGAATTAAGTCTTCCAGCTGAGGTAATGGACATATGAGCCAGAAAAAGTATGTCAGATAAACAATGTATAACAGTTCAATTTTCATTTTCTTTTAGTATGCATAGTTTCAGAGAGGTTCTTCCAGGGTTATCACCCCCCCCCCCCTTTTTTTAAAGCACCAGAACTCTTTTTGATTTTTTTTTTTTTCCTAGTCTGGAAAAACTCATAAACTAAAGAATAAATTTGTGGCTTGTTTTACTGATTTTTTAATTTTATATTTCTTCAAAATGAATTATTTACATAATTAAATTACTTCAGCTTTTATAATATTTCTTCAAAATAAGGGGGTTTCCTGCCACTGCCTTTGTATTCAGGCTTTGGACCGAAGGATCTTTTTTACTTAAGAACAAATAACATTAACATTGATTGAATCCACAAATGGTTGAAAAACTGCATTTTGAATGAGGTTTTCCTGCCAAATCAACAGGACATAGCTGGTGGGATGTTGCAGGACATTTTTTTTTTTTTGAATAGAGTTCTGTTTAATATTTTCCTCAAAAAAATTGGGTGAGGTACATGCATATAAAATCTATGTATGGTTTAAAACATTCTACAGGATCAAAACTGAGTTTGAAACATTGTGGCTAAACTGGAGAAATGATCAGATACTGGTAAGATGATTTTTAGTAGTGTCATCAAGTGGGGATATCACATTTAGGAATGAAAATCAAATCCACAAACCCTAACCAGTAATAATGATATGGAAGAAGAGTTGTAGGTGATGAAATACAAAGTCCAGGTGCATGTGCTTACCTGCTTTTGCACGATTATTTGTCATTGTCAGATGTATTAAGAATATGAAAGTAATTATTCTATTCTGTCCCAATATGTAAGATCTTTCTGGTGTTAGAAAACAATTTCAAGTATCACATTTTTAAATGCATTAGAGAAAACAGAGAACAACAGCAAGAAGTGTGGATCTGGAAGTCGGTATAGTTTGTGAGGATTAGGATTATTAAATCTAATAAAGGAAGGGTAGGACTGTGTGGGAGAAAGTTGGAAGGAGAAACATAACAGTCTTCAACATAAAAAATGTTATAATGAAGAGACTCCACAGGACAAGAAAAAAGTAGTATTTGCATTAACAGCTAATTAGATGAGATAGTAGAAAACATTTCTAATTGCAAAGATGGCTAGATATTTGAACAGGGCTAGTCTGGAAAGCTGTTGGATCTCTGAGCTGGATGATAAACGTGAGACAAACATCTGCTAGGGACTGTTCAGTAATACTTGACCTTGACTCAGAGAAGGGTAATGGACTACCTTATTTTCTCGTGCTTGAGTATTAGTGTCGTCCAAAAGGAAGGGTAAAAAAGCACAGATTTTAATTTTATCTGTGCAGTTCACAGAGGAGCCATTTACAAGTCATAATGAAAAAGAACCTCTTTAAAAATACATGAAGGGCAAATGTGTTTTCTTTATCAACTTCAACAGTGTGATGCACATTTTAATTTCTTTCTCTTGTAGCTTCCAGGGTTCCATTGATCTTGCAGCGTGGGAGGACTCTTACAGTGGGAGTCTGTTACCCTGAGCAACATGACAGCATTAATTCCGTTGTGCTCAGGGAAAATAAAGTAGGCTACATGCATATTTGCATCTCTGCCAATAAATATATTAGTGCTGCAAGTGCAGAAATTTTTGCCGCATTAATCAGTTTGATTCCCCTATTAATATTTTTAGTGCTACCTGTCTTCCACCTGCTTGATGAGAAGAGCAAGGAATCTCTTTTTGCATGCTTTATATTGAATCTTGCGCAACTGAATCTTAGAACTTGCACATTCATCCATTTGTTTTAAAGTTCATAAATCCAATATTGTACAGCTAGAGAAACTAGATGATTCTGATGCCATTTCAATGATGGATGTTGAATTGAGTTTGAAAGACAAATTGTTGGAGGCTGGATTCCCTTGATTTCAGCCCTTTTTATTACAGTGCTAAAGTGTTCCCAGATGAATGTGAATCAATGTTGGCCTAGGACTAGCAGTTTCTGACCACAATGAGGCCAAAAGACACAGCACAGCATCACTGACACTGCAGAGAGCACTGCTTGACGCTAGAAATATAAAACATATGGTCTAAATATTCGAGGCATCACTTAGGCATCTCCTCCGACTTACTCAGAGCTTTAAATCCTCTGAGGTACTGCACAATGGAAGAGGAGGCAGATTATATATATATATGTATATACATATACATATATATATATGTATGTGTGTATACACACATACATATATGCATATATATGCATATACCAGATCCTAATGTTGAGAACACTTGTCTAGAAATACATAACTCACCTTTTAATCCCATATGAGTTTCCCATTGTTACTACATCTCAAGAAAATGGTCTAACTTCCATCTTTCTACTTAAATTGGGTCTCAGTACAGAGGAAAAGTCAAAATTCATATGTCAGAGAGAAATAGCGTGAGTAGGTGGGTCCTACTGGGCAACCCATTGAGAAGGAAAGCCTTGGGATTCCCAATGCCACTTCATAGAATCACAGAATAGTTGAGGTTGGAAGGGACCTCTAGAGATCATCTAGTCTAACCCTCCTGCTCAATCAAGGACACCTAAATCACATTACACAGGGTCTCATCCAGGCGGGTTCTGAAGATCTCCAAAGAAGGAGACTCTACAATCTATCTGGGCAGCCTGTTCCTGTGCTCTGTCACGTTCACAATAAAGAAATTCTTCCTCAGATGTAGATTAACCTTCCTGTGTTTTAATTTATGCCCATTACCCTTGTCCTGTCACTGGCCACCAATAAGAAGAGTCTGGCCCCATCTTCTTTACATTCTCCCCTCAGGTATTTATACATATTAATAATATCCCCTCTCAATCTTCCCTTCTCCAGTTACTTAGTGGTGACTTTTTTAATGCATAATCCCTACGAATTTTCTGTGTTATCTTTTAGCATTAGATAAATAATTTTTTTCAGTTTCAAGCTATACTAACTGTCTGGCATACACTGTATGAACTTTGGAAGAGATAGACTGGATGTCAAAATAAGTAGTACAAGGTTCTTCTCCTCTCTTGTGTTTATTTTCTTACTATGTCCAAAAAGATGACAATAGTAACCTGGAGGAGTCTTACTCAAAGCATACTTTATCTGATCTAAGCATGATAAACAGATAATATTAATGATTTTTTAAAAATCTTTATGTCTACTTTAAATAAGAGAAAGAAGTGTTGAGTTAGTATTTAAAAGGCAATGTGCTCCTATACACAGAGAAAAAAAAATCTTTACAGAAGAAGAATCAAAGCTACTAATTTCTGCTTTCATTCATCATTTGAATGAATGAGAACTATTATGTGAAACCCAAGGTGCTAAACCTATGTTGTGTTTGCATGCCTTTGTGTATGTAATAGGGATAGTGAGTGATGGAGAGTAACATAATGTTAAGACAGGACATTCAAAACGTTATGATATTCTTTTATAAAGAGTAAATCTCATTTTCTACATCTCCAGCCCCATGTGCTTGCCCTTCAGTTGTGACATTTAAAACAACAAAGATGAGTAAGCAATAGCCATGTAAACATTTTAGATATGTCTCCTACCAAGATGATTAGACTTGTGATTTTACATCTTGTTTCCTATCTGAAGTTGATAATTTTTCAAAATAATAGAGGTTATTTCATCCTGAAGCAATTTCCATTTTGCACAAAGAACGAATTCCTGTTCTATGATGTTAGAATTTGCAGGTGAACAGCAAATCCCTGAGCTCTCTATGTTCCAAGACCTGTGGACCCGATCTGGCTCTGAACTATAAGTCATGTAACAGTTGTTAGCATAGTATTCAACTAACAGACCATGCTGAGAGGCAAGATATATTCACTTGGGCTCATGACATGTAACATGGCTACATGTCTGTGAGCTAAGCTGGAGTGCAGATAGCTTGAGGATACATCTGCCTGCATAAGAAATAAAGACATACCTTTTAGTCTCTCAAATGAATTTTGAAGTCTCCCTGGAAGCTTAAATAGTATAAATAGCATTTCCTGCGAAGCTTCCCTACTCCTGCTCTTCCATCATGATGAAGGTATAATTTTTTTAAGAACTGTCATCCTAGTACAACATTTTCCTTGAGGTTCCTAAATGAAAAATGATTTCTTTCTCAGATCATCCAAAGGAACTTTCTTGTCCCTCAGCTGTTAACAAGTTATTTATAGTTCTTCTAATCTGTGTACTCCTTTGCTGGGTTTAGTCCATCTTTAAACATCTTTTAAGTATTCTTTTGAACCTTTCCATTCCATTCATCTGAAAGAGTCTGGTATGACAGGACCTATTGCTGCAGGAAGTGGAGGTGACCTCTATGTGTAGCTTATAGAAATTTCTGTTTGCCCTCAGGCTGATTAAAATAGACACCACTACATGGTAATATTATTCATTTTAATAATGCCAGATGGTCCCAGGAGTATGATTGGTAAAGGATTCCATCTGGTTCGGTTGTCTCTGTTCTGCCTCAGAACAGCTTCATAATTAGCTTTGAATCCATTCAGTGGCATAATTTCAATCCTGAAATAAGTTAGGTGGCTTCAAAAAGATTAAAGACAGTATATAGACTTACATTTTCACTTTAGGAGATGAATAGAGGAGGTCAAGGACTGGCTTTATTTAATTGTACACCCTGAAACTTAGCCCAAAAGATCAAAAAGATGAACTGGATATAAGTTAAGGATAATGGCTTCATTTAAAATATGCAAAAAGGACATTTGGATAAAATAAATCTTAATGGGCCTTTTGCCACTAAGAATTCCTGACCTTTATTTGCTTTCTATTGCTATTACAAGACATATATTAACAATTCAGTGGAAGAGATAGGAGAGGCAAGATTTTTTATGCCTCAAAAACCAAAAATAGGGATTGCGAAAGATTGAAAACTTACTGAAGGTTTCATTAATGAGTTTGATTCATTATGCAGTATTTTTGCCTCTCTTCTTCCAGAGATTCTGGAATAATTTCCCCACAAATGAAACCTTGCCACAAATAAAATTCCTGTGGTTACAGAAAATGAACTCCTTTTTATGAATTCTTCAGCATGAATAACCATTTAAATTAACTTAAATTGTCATAGTGTCTTCAATTATACAGCTTACATACATCATTTCTATGTTTTATCATTCAAATGTAGCAGGATGAATACTGTTAGGCAATGTCTTTTTTTGTGAAGAAAATCATTTACATCAACAACACTGACTCACAGGCATGAAAAAAATAGGAAAAACATGTCTTACATTAAAGAGATTTACAAGTAAAAAATAATAATTTCCATCAGTCTTACATAGTCACTGGGCAACATCTAATAGGTGTTGAGCTGCAGTTTATAAATTGGTCATGTTAACCATCATAGATTTGCTTCTGTAGAGTATCAGGGACTGGACTTGTAGCTGTATGAGTTGAATCCCTATAAGAAATCAACATATTATCAGACTTGTTTCTCAAAAAAAAAGAGGCTTACATACGTTTTAATTAAAATGCAGAGAAATTAAGATTTGAGACACATTTACATTCATAAGCAGATCAAACTCTTCACCAATTCAAACTGTTGGCAGTGACAGCAAAGTGAACTGGCACCTGCAAGAGTGATTTACAGTGATTTTGAAATAAACCTGACACAAGATTCAGGAAGGTTCCTCACTGCAGGCAATGATCACGTTTCTACTCTGCACACACAATGAAAACCAGTCAACCTCTGCCTCACATTTCTCAGCAAGGAGGTTTGTATAAAACTATTGTTGGACAAACCTCACTTGTAGAGGTTATTGACATTTGAAAATTCCTAGCTCACAGCAAAGAAGGAAGTCCAAGAAAATATATAGTAGGTGACACTTCTTAGATTCTAGTAGGAAAAGCCAATGATATTCACTGCAGCAATCATCATGTTATCTACAAACTGCCACACTGAGATGTTAAATAATGTTCTGTGATAAAAAACAAGTAAGCAAACCTTGCTTTTTAGCTGGAGGAAATATTTTTTTCCTCTTACAGAAATTCTGATAAAAAGATTCATAATGAAATTTCTTGGTGATATATCAATTGTGCCTTTTGATTTATTGCTGCTTACTAATGGAATATGCCAAAAGGCCGAACTGTAACAGCATGTATGCAGCATTCTGTCCATCCACAAAATCATAAAAACATAACATATACTCTTAAGATTTTTCAACCAAGATAGTTAAAGATAAATCTATCACAACTGTGTCCCAACCACAAAGAAAATAAATCCATCTATTTCACTATATAGTCACATTAGGTCTCACTTTATCATAGAGTTCATTTCACCATGGACCATAATATTACTCAATGTATTGATATGGAAAAATTCTGAAAGAATGCAGTAAAAATAAATAAGTGAAACTGATAGTAATACTCTGAGCTCTTCTCAATCCTGAAAGACTGGGATGTATGAGAAATGAAGAAAGAGGTATGAAGGAGAAATGTATATATTTTTTCTTTGTTCTAGCCTTAAGCAACCTTGAAGAAGTAAAGATGAAGTGCAGAAGAGTGCAGAAGAGAAAAGACTCCAAACTGATATACAAATACACATAGCAACAAAATTGGCAATGTTTATAAAAGGTCATTAGATATTTTTCTGTGTCCATGCACACAGAAATAACTCACTGTCATTAGTGTTATTAAAAAATAAATATGGATGTCGGCACGCTTTTTCTTCTTTTCCAATTAATGCCTTTGTTTTCTTTTAATATATCACACCATTTTCTAAGTTTCTAATACCTTGGGAAGCATCCCTTAGACAGAGAAGACCGACTTGCCAAAAAAATAGAAACTCACTCTTGCTGTTCTATCTACTATGCAATGATAGCTTCCCTACATAGATACTTACAGATTATGAGCTTCTTGTCTTTTTATTGCATCTCAGATGAAATATTTTCTCTCACTAAAAGCAAAATTCAGAGTTGTTATAGTTCTTTCCTGTCAATTTCCAACATTTACTGCTTTTGAATTGCATAGACTGGATAATAACTTACACTGTTGCTATTTCAGGATCAATACTACCTCTTTAAAGCTTGATATTACCCAGAATATGCATCTGAACTGATGCTAGTTCTCTTTCTGAAGGATAGCACTGAGATTTCAAATGTTTAGCTAGCATTAATTCTACCATTTTTTTTTTCAGAACCAGCCCATATTCTAATTGTCTTAGAAGTATAATTCACAGTTTTGTCTCAAGTTTTGATTTTGCATGTTTAATGCTTATGATAAAATGAATTTATTCTGCCACACAATATGGATTATTGGACCTGGTGACAAAATTAATAATCGAAACACTGACTCGTTTCAAGTATAATTTACTACTTTACCAGTTTTTCTTTACCCTCCAAATTTTACCGGCATTAAAGTTGTCTTGGGCAAAACACTCGGTGCCAGCAATGCCCTTTTGAAGCAATTAAGGTGAAATAGTTATGGGTTTGTATTAGTGAAAGCATAGTCCACTGGCCAAAGGAAGTGATTATTCCCCACTATTCTGTTCTCATGATGCAATATCTGAAGAAGTACACAGAGTTTGTGCCCCCTGACATCTATTCTAGGTTATAAATAATATTTATAAACTAGAATGAGTTTTCTGAAAAGCCACAAACATGGTTGGGGACATGTGAATTACAAAAAACCCTAAAGGAGGTTCATCTGTTCAGCCTGGAGAAATCTCCAGAAGATATTTTTTCAGAAAAAGCAGGGATTTAATGTCTGTCTTCAACTGCCTAATAGTTTATTATAAAGAAGATGGACTTCAGCGAAGGGACAAAGGACAACAGTCATAAACTATGGCATGGGAAATTCCAGATAGAAGTAAAACAAACAAGTAGGGTAGTTAAACATATGAACAGATTTCCCAGAAAACTTATGTCTAGAGAAAATCAAAATTTGTCTTATCTGGGTCCCAAGAAACTATATCTAAGTTTGAAATGTAAACTGCTTTGAGTAGGAGCAGTTGCACTAGCCCATCTCCTGTGGTCCTTTCCAACCTAATTTATTCTATGATTTTACTATAAATGTGATTTACAGTGAAACAAACTAGAAAGACATATCTGATTAATAATATCTAGTGCCCAATTGAAGTTTCTACTTTTGAGATTGACAAGTATCCTTTTAGGATATACAACATCCCTACACATGTGGGTCATTAGCATTGCATTATTCATTTTAATTTGGCCAACAAGTGAAGCCTGCAGATTGCTCAGGTAGAGATGTCTAGAATAGCAATATGCAGAGGAAATACATTTACTGCAAAGCTACAGGTCTGGGATACAATATCAAAAGTAATGGGAAGTGATGTTAAAAAAAAGAATCATACTCAAATAAGCTTCAGAAAGAATAGCCATGGAAAATTAATAATAGGAATGTTCCCACCTCACTTTGTTGCTGAAATCAAGACAAATATGATGAGGTCTATTTCACAGGGTAGCAAGCAATGAAATGAATACTAATTTAAACCTGTGGGACAGATTCAATTTGAGCTAAATGATTTTCCTATAATAAATCCTGATGTAGTTTTAGGGGTCTACAATTTTAAAGTTTTTATACTGCACAGGACATTTAAAATAATAATCACTTTCCATCTGAGGATGAAGGCTATCAAGACTTTGTGGCAATTGTTAAAATAAAAAGGGCACTATGAATGTCTTTTGCTACTCTCCTCTAGCACTTACAATTGTCTCTCTGATTTATCCCTGAATAATTCTTTTGGGATGCGAAGATTCCCAAGTAAGTCTCCAACAAAGCATCAACACCAGTGGAGTCTGAGTGCTGATGAATTATCTTCCTACATTTCCTATCTCCTCTGGAGCAACCTCAAATCTCTCCCGTGTCTTCTCTGTCTCCCTTACCACACCGCAGCTCCCAGGAAATGCCCAAAGCCTGTAATTCTTGATGTTCCTCTCACACCTCCTAAGCCCTTCACTACTACATTAGGGAAAAGAAAAGTAAGGATATGGAGCTGCAGCACAGAACAAGGGGGAGAATCCTAACGTGTAAATTTCCTACTCTGCAAGCAGTCTGTCTGCAGGATAGTCTGTCTCCTCGCCAGTAGTATTATTGCTATTTGTAATAATTATTGTTAGGGATATACTGGATAATGTAGAATGGAATAATCCTAAGGAATAACTATTATTCCTTAAATTGCATCCTCCTGTATCAACTGCATTTATCCTATATTCACCAAGCATAAACATAGGCAAACTAGATAGCTAGGCAAAGGGCATTTTGCCTATGCCTAGAGCAAAATTGGGCCTCAGCTCTATCCATGTCCTCTAAGGTAGTTATTAGAATTAGAGTTTTTTCCATAGATATAAAAGGTCTTTCTAATAAATTCAGTCTTATGGCGGCTCTTTGAAGCCGGAAAACTACCTCCAAATCTAATGTAATAAGGTGTAGATTCAAAGAATCTTCAGTAGATGCTAAAATCATTATGGGTAACACAACAAAAAAGTGTACCCCAGAAAAGCCCTTTATCATGACTACCAAGAATTAGAAGTCTAAGTTCTGCTGGTACCCAGCAGAACTTTTTGTGTTACAATATTCTCTAGGTACACAAATATAGATGCCCACATGTAGACAGGCGCTCCATTTTCAGAAGTTAGATACTATTTGCCACCTAAATTACATCGCTGACCAACTATAGGCAGAATAACAATCCATAACAACTAAATCTGAACTCCAGCACCTTCACTAAGTGTGAAAATTCAAGTTTATTTACACATTTGAGGAGTGTCCATTAACCTCCAAGCCATAGCATATAGAGGAGGGGAAGAATCCAGAGGAGACTGGGTGGACTGGGACGTTCTTCAATACTTTTTCACACAATGGTTCAGTAAGATTAATTATTTCAGAAAGAAAATGAGCAAGCTGAGGCCTGAGACTCTAGCCTAGCGATTAGGGCACTTAGCTGTGAGCTGGGAGACTACTGTACATTCATTGCAAGGCATGACTTTTTCTGTAGTTGTCAGGGCACTTCAGCAGTGAGGTGAAAAATTTTAATTAGCTTGCTAACCCATGGAGTATTACTACCGCTTTACTTTGACTTATGTAATTACATTAATTAAAGCCAAATTTATATCGGGCCAAATCATATAATGTCCAACAGAAATATGATATGAGTAAGGGTAGATATTCTTAACTGTACCAATGAACATAGTTCATTTCCCTTTAGCAGCCAGGAGTTAGATTGGTTTTGCTGGGAAATCTAGAGCTCTGATTCTGTAAAGCAGTCAGCATATGCCCAGTCTTCAGCATATACTCAAATTCATCTTCATTCACTAGATAACTTCTGCATGTGTTTAAAGTTAAGAGTGTACTTAAATCTGACTATTCTAAAAGAAAAGTAAACACACTCATAATACTGTTCTAAATGCATAAACATGATTTCAGCAGCTGTAATGACTCTATGTAAAAGCGACTATCTACTCCTGGGTCTATACTAACGATAATCTTCTGTGAGAAAAAAGCTGTGCAATATTAAAAATAATCAAGAGGTTTTACTTCTACACTTTTTTCCTTCTTGGACATGCTAACTCAG
Organism: Tinamus guttatus; assembly: GCF_000705375.1. The sequence goes on along the minus strand of NW_010587488.1, from coordinate 636,015 downwards.
ACATCATTCACAAGAGCTGAAACAAATTGAAGTCCACAAATACAGATATATTGTGCTTGTGATAAACTTCCTTCATACTCATAAGACAAAATTTATTCCTGAATTATCATGCTTAATGATATGGTTTAATTACTGGTTTAATTACAAATAAAGGGAAAAAAGACATTTATTTAAATATTTACATAATCTATTTTTTGCTTTTTAAATTAATTTATATAAATTTCTTTGTAATTACTTTGCTCAATGAAAAGTCATATAAGAAACAATAATTTGCTTCTGAAAGGATGAGAAGCTTTATCAAATATATTTTACCTCAGCAAATGATTCTTAACATGCTGTACTCATTCACTATTTCGCTGTATACTGTAAAGAATATTCTATTGACTCATCAAGAGCCCTGAAAGAGATCTGTAACTTGGAAAAGTAGCATAGCCCACGAATCAATAGAACACAAGCCACACACCCTTCAAATGGTGTGTGGTTCAATAGCTAGTAGGTAGATACTGTCAATAATATCTAGAATAGCTATTAAGTTTTTGCACTTTAGCAGTGAAGCACCATAGAAATCCCTTTCTAGTAAACAGTGTAGTGAAAAGATGAGATAAAATAAGCTTTCGGGATGGGTAAAGATTACAGGACAACCTCTATGTAATATCACACAATCCTGAAATATTGAACGTATTGTATTTCCCTTCAGAATGTGGAGGATTTTAGTTTCTTTCACATTATTCATTTTGCGGAAGTGCTTCACCCAAGATCTGTGCCAACCTATGTTAAAAACAGCTAAGTTATGCATGTATTGCAAAGAGCAGTGGAGAATGAACTAGTCCAGGAGCCATAGTCATTCTGAGGACACTAGAAAGAGGTGTAATATGTATTGCATTATCCTACCAAGAAGAAGACTGATAGTCAGGGAAATTTATTTGACTGACTAGGCAAATTTATATAGACAAGGCAGGAGATAAAACTAAATTATGGAATGGCAAACTGAAATAACTAAGTCTGTCTAGATGGATAGTAACATAATAAGGAATAAGCCCTATGTTTCTAGTTGATTAAAAAAAAAAAAAAAAAAACTATGCTGCCGCACTCTTGGAAAGATAATAAGACTTTTGCTTACAGATACCTGTAGCATGCACACACACATACACAGGTAGATAATTTTAAAAAGCTTTCAGCAAGGATTTTAATTCAAAGTGTATTTTGTTATGTTGCAAGTATATTTAACTATGAGGGAAAATTCAGCTGACTGCATCAGGCAGGTTATTCAAATGGGCAAAGAGATGAAATAAAGGGCTTTTCTGCTTGTCATGAGCTGAAAGCAAACCTCGAGATAATATCTCTATGACCTAAGGTAGAAAGCATGCAGTCATAAAAGATCACAAATTCTCTGCACTGAGATCTTAATGCTTTTTATGCTTTTTTCATAGTTTTAGTAAGAAGTATTTTGGTGAGGAGAATCATGAAAGCTCTCATGTAAGTGTATTATTGCATGAAGGCTATGTGAGAAGATATCTTGAAAACTCATCATCCTTCTCCTAGTAATATATTTGATTTATCAAAACTATTCCTGATAGGTGTACCTATGTGTTTACAACTACTGTACCAGCACCAAAATGTTCACCATGTTTCAGGGCAGAGCACAAGCTGGGCAGACAACAGGAACTGGTTTTGTTACTAGGTGTTCTCCAGGAATAACAAATTATGATTAACAATACTGTTACTCAAAACAAGCAGATTGAAAACTTACATTTTCATTCATTAGCAGTTGATGAGCTATTCCAGATAGCATACATTTGCAAAGATTATTGCCAAAATTGAATAATTACTCTCTTGTAATGGAGTGCCATGAACGATTGATGCATTTGATTCTACCAAAATAGTGGGGAAGACCCATGAAAATGAACCTTATCCATCAGTGACTTACAAGTCATTCTTTTTAGAGGAATATCCTGGCAGCGAAGAGGGATTTCTGAAATGCAAAATATGAATTTGCCATTTAATTTACAAATGAAGTAACTGAAAAAGATACTTCCAAATTTACTTAGAGCTTTTTCTTTCTATTATGTCTCAGGCTATTGTACCAAAAACAAAGGCAGGAACTAATTTTAGAAAGTAAACTTCTCCAGTAAGATCCATCTCTTAAATCCAGTTTTTCTAATGATGTTAGCAGCACAAACTGAGTGAACAGCTAGGAGTATTTGCTGTCTGTGCTGCATTAATGGTTTAGCTAAAATCATGTGTTCTCGGCAGAGCACAGTATCTGTGCAGCAAGAGCACAAGCGATTCTTTTCTCCTTCGCGTTGCTGCTCAGTTTAATGAATCAGTAATAGCAACACTGCAGCTCCTCTTTAATTCTAAGATAATGACTCTCAGAAAACAAACATTATTCCAGTAAATGAGACCAGGCTCGAACACTGCCTCATTAATATCTGTGCAATTTAATTATTTGCACATTCACATGAACAGAATTTGTCTGAGCCAAACAGCACACTCCCAGGCTCTTTCTGGACATGAGTGGTGGGATAGGGTGGGCTCAGAAACTGTTCTTAGTAAAAATTATGGATGAAGCCAGTCTCACTGGATATGAAGAGACCCTAACCAGCTATTTTCCAGCATTCATGTTTGGTCCTAGGGTGCGTTACTTTGCTACTGTAGATGTGGCATTTGGTTAGAAAGGTCAGAGCTGACCCGTTGTAATTCAAGGATGCTGCTAACATCTACTCTGCCAAAAGGCAACAGAAAAAGGGGTAAAATTGCCTGTGCCCTAAGAGAGAGGATTTCTGCAGTGCAGGATATAACTAAAATATCCAGACTGATGACCAGGAATCTAATCTCAAAGCCTACTGCCTCTCCTGGGATACAGATGTGACAGGTACATGGGAGGCAGAGCTAACGCTACCTGCTATGGAATTTTTGGATATTAGTATGATCTGAGGAGCCTGTAACAAAAAAATACAAGATTCTGGCAGACTGACTAGGGTTACCCAGGTTATTTCTCTTAATTGGAGGCAGTTGTACTCAAAGTCTGCCGCAGTCTTCTCACCTTATTTATCCAGTTATTTCTGTAAGGAATGAAAGCAATGCAGATTAAAGGCAACACAGAAGGAGGTTTAGCTATATTACAGGCCAGTGCGTTTACAGTTCCAAGGTAAAACTTGTGGAGCTGTGATATGAATTAAATCAGTACTGGAGAGACAGTTCCATCCATTACCAAAATGTCTCTATTACTGAAATAAAGAGGTATCTCTTTTACTGAACACACTATCTCCAAAAGGCCTAAGGAAAAAATGCAGAGAATAGCAGAGGCAGTAAACCCTTTCAGGAAATTGGAATGAAAGAAATGCAGTTGACAGTGAAAAGTGTGACCCAAATACAGGCATTAATACTGCAGGTTCTGCAAAAAGTGCAGTGAGATCATTAACAGCCAATAGTTGCCAAAAGGAGTTGTGATTTAAAATTGTATTGGCAGGGAGCACTTCCATTAGTTTTGTAGTATTGTCCTGAGGAAACAGCAACATCTAGAGACTCACCACAGTCACTTTAGATGCTGTATTTTGATGTTCAGATGTTAATTTACAGATAATGTTTGCCAAACATTTTCATATTCATAATCCTGATGTTAAAGTTAGTCTTCATTAGATAATAGAAGTTCTACTAAATATGTTGCTTTTGACTTCTGAAAGAAATAATTTCTTTGGAAAGGGCAAGTAATTATCGGCTACACTTTGACTATGTCAGGGGGAGCATACCAGAGCAAAACCTTCCTGCTCTACAGATATGTTTAAAAAGTATTTCAGTTATATTTATATACCACATATGTCTTAATCCTTATATTCATAAAGATCCTTAGATCTATAGGATAGGATCCTTAGATCCATAGATCCTTATATCTCATAGATTCATCTACATTAATAGCAGTGAGTGCTATATATCCAGAACACACCTTATCCCAATGACTTTAGATGATGATTTCTGAAAACAACTTATTTTTATTTTAATATAAATATCAATAGAATTGACAAAAGAATGTCTTCACTGTAGAGGATATATTTTCATTTTAAATACTGAATAAATATGAACTCTAAGGGGTGTGGCCAGTTTCACTTTGCCACTTATTTAATATCAGATCAAGTATGATGAATTCATCTAGAGAAAAGAATAAGTTTTAGATTGAGCAGGAAGGATGAAAATGACTTTTGTCAGGCAGTCCACTATACTTCAGTCAGTTATGTTATTAACGGTAGCAATCAATCTCCTGACAATTAGTTTTATGAATGCAACAACTCAGCAATTTTTGAGACTCCATTAAGAAGGAGATGCATTACTTCTGTCATGCGTGTAATACACTGTTTCAGAGATATGGCTAACAACTTGACTTAAAACTCAGGAATAGAAAATTAGGAATGTCCTAATTTCCTGTTAGTTCTTCATTCAATGACGAACATGTATTTTTAAATATCTTTCAAACATTCCTGTGATGGCTATTAAAATATGTAATTATTATTGTCAACATTATGTGTCTGCTTTTCAGTTTGTTGCCAATACACATAAAGCATATTAATTTAGCAGAATAGTAGAAGTGATTCCTAGCCAAGATAGCTAACCTATAAAATATTATTGGAGCAGACATATTATTGTGGGATTTGCTAGTGTCATTGTGTTTAATTTTGAGATGGTATTTGTATTAGAAATGGAATTTGTGTGGGCTTATGCATTTCACAGCTTTGACATAAAATGTCACTTAAACTGAACTAGTTGTTTGTCTCTATCTACATCTACACCTAGGCTGTTTTTCACACCAAAGGATCAAAACTGACTATTCTTTTTTAAAGCAAATATTTATTGAAGATCTCTTTAAGGCCATGAATTAACTTTGGGAGAAAATCTGCTTTTGTGGGGGGATTTATGTATTATTTACTAATGCCTTCATTGCTACTGTTGTTAATCTACATTTAAAGCAAACATTTAATACTTTCCTTAGTATACTATCATATATGCCAAGAAGAATATCCAGACTTTTTAATATCTTAGTTAGCAATAGATAGATACAAAATTTTTAATTTTGAAATTAAATTCAAATTTAATTTTTGAAATCTGCAATTGACCTTAATTATCTGAAATATTTTCATCCCTTTCTGCATTTCCTAAACCTGTGCAATTGTACCCACCTCACTGCTTGTTTGCTTCTTGAATTTAAAGGTATTTACTGAAAATACATAATTCCTTTTCTTCCACAATACAACCCTTACTCAGGCTCAGCTATTCTCTTCATCTATTACTTTTCAGCTTCTGCCACTGAGAAACACGGAGTTGTCCAAGTGCTTGAACATATGCAGCATGTGTTCGATTTCTGTCCCATAGTAATTTTGTCTTAATGTTTGTCTTAATGTAGAGTATTACTACCTCAGCCCAATTCCCACATATAATAGCTGATCTACCTTCAAGTCGATCAGCCTTCTTATGTTCAACAGCAACAATCATTAATTTTCAAAACATCTGTCATTAAATTGTCTATCATCTCAGCCTCAAGGCTGATGATATAGATGCAGCCAAAGTATCTTATCTTCAAGGAACTCTGATAAATGCAGTACTCTGCATTATGAAAATGCAGAAACTCTCCAGAAATAGCAGAGCGTGGAGAGAGGGGAGGAGAGGAAAAATGGGCTTTCTAGGTGTGTTTGTGTAACCAACCTGGATATGCATTAACTGTTTTCTAATTTGTCACTCTTCTATCAATACTCTCCTCAGTTCTGCACATAACCCTGTCCTTAAACTCTGAGATTTTAAACAACACATGCTTAAAATTCACTCTCTGGTTATTTGGATTCCAAATATATGGGCTGATTTTCATAGTGTTCAATAAACCACTGTAGATATTCAGACTTATTTTCCTTGGAGAAAAGTATTTTTAATGAAGCAACAAAAAGATCATTGCAGAAAGTGGGTAGTGTATGCAAGTTCTAAATAGGAAAAAAAAAAAAAAAAAGAAAAAAAAAGAGATTAAAAAAAAAGTCTGAAGTGACATATTTTCATCTCTTAAAATTAAAAAGTTCATTTTTCATGAGGAAGCATTAAAACATTACTCATTTAAAACATTAAAACATTACTCAGCTTCTATTGAGAAACAAAAGTTGAAAAACAAATAAAAATGAAATTATTGAAACGAGTCTTTGACCTGAAAAGCATGTTTTACACTCCTCATTTGGGAAAAAAAAAATCACTTTAAGTTCTGATTCAGGATTTTGTTTCCTGAATTTCCTGGAAGTTTCTACCCAATTTTACTCTTTGATCTTGAGTGGCAATCCTGGAAAATGTTCACAACATTAGTGTGATGACAGCTTCTTGAATATAAGTGGCTCTGTTAAGTAAGAGTAAGTGAAAGGTTTGTGTAAATTGAATTGCAATAAGCATGAATTAATCCTACTAATGTTAGTGAAGCTCTACATGTTTTTGGCAAAGGAACTCATGTCTGTCTCTGATCACCCAAGTGAGGTCTTTAACCTTTCCTGATGAAATGCCAGTCAGCCATGCTAAATGGTATGGTAGATGGTCATCAGATGAAAATAAATGTGCAGTATGCACTGAAATAAGAACATCAAATTCATTTTAATCTGTGATTTCTGAATGGATTAAACCACTCTATGATCTGTCCTGAATACATAATATGTACTTCAGCAAATCCTTAAAGTAAAGCTCCTTGGGTCAGTTGGGCAACAAAATAGTTGTTTGAATGAATTTTCATCTCTGTATTAACCCTGATTTTTAATAAAATAAAGCACAGGTTGTTCCTAAGTAATCATGAGACTTGCTTTTAATTTCTGTTTCTAATGGGAGTTGATACAAAAGCAAATTAGAGTTTAGTTTTCGGCTGATTTTGAAGGAGTGTTTTACATGGACCTAGTACTATTTTTAACAGCTATCTTTCTGCACTTAGCTATATGCTGAAATTTGAAAGCATAATACACTCCTGAAGGGAATACTGGTATATGAAGATTTCTTCTCTCCTACAGGAAGGTGTTTTTCTGTACAAAATATACTGTTGAGTTTTCTGAAAACATGAACAATAAGTAATGGAACAGACAATGAAGACAGACTTTCTGAGGAGGTAAAAAATATGTGGTGACCACCTTTCAAATAAAAAAAGCTTTGAGTGGAAAAAGACACAGATTATCTCAGAAAAGCTGACCCATATAAGGTATGTCCATTAAACTGATGACATCAAACCTACAAAGCAGGGCACTCTCAAATTTGGCATTTTCACAAACTTTTCTGCATCTATTTTGAGGTATTTTGCTGGTTATTTTTAGAAACATCTTGCTTTTGCTTTGGCTTCAAACACTGAACAATGCACTGAAAAATACCATGTCAACCCACTGACAGGCTTCTAAATCGGAGCAATCTTGTTTTCCATCCAGTATACTGAGAGTGAAAATTTCAAGGAGTATTTTGTGGATCTGAGGCTGGAGAGTAGGTCCCAAAGCAAAAGAGCTCTCTCCATTTTGATCATGGGCTGGTACAATCAAAGCATCCTGGAACTAACCAGTACAATAATGCAAACAGCAACTGGTGAGTGAGGGTACTCCATACAATTCCTCAAGTAGCACAGATTATTTGCACTGTTTGGAATACTGTGGCATGGTGAACCAATTCATAACAGGACATGATTTCACTGCTATATAGAAATAAGTAACAGATATGAAATGAAAAAACCCAGTCTTGCCCACCAGGCTGAGGTGTTCATCTGAAATGCACAACACATTCAACCTCTGGTTATCGTAAAAAGAGAAAGTGCTCTAAAAGTACTGGTGATGGAAGGGTGATGAAGGGTAAAAGCATCTCTTTGATTTGTGCATAAACATTTGATGTTTTTTCCTTGTTTTCAAGAAGTGATATTCTAATAATTATTTTTCTGCCAAAATGGCTATAGTCACCAGAGGCTGGAAATGTTTACATTGTTAGGAAGAGGAAGATGATAATTCAAGAGACCCTGACACTTTCTGTAGAAGTTCAGCTAAGAAAATACTGTCATCTATTCCAAACTGCTATTTCTTTTTCCTCTCAAAAAAATTCAAGGGAACCAAAGAAGAGTGAAAAGCCTGCTTTCTTTAATCATACGACAAAAAAATATATAAAATAAAACACCTCTAGTAATGAGGTAGGACATTTTAAATTGCTGTGAAATTGAGGAAGGTTACTATTTGAAATATTTGGAAATAGTAATATATTTGGAAATAGTAATGTCCTTGCTAAGTCCACAGGAACCTTATTACAGCCTTAAGGGTGCATTTTTACACCAATATTTTATCAAGTTATAAAAATCATAGCTATTTTTCTGCTAGTATTTCATTCCTTTGTGTTCCTAGTTAGAACAGGATATTACCTCCATGTTATCAGTGTTCTTACATAATGTCAATGAAATATATACAGCCAAGGTAGGTCTGCAGAAAGACTTTTAACATCACTCAGACTAGATCCCAGGAATTCCTGGTATTCTCACTGAGTTTCACAGCCGGACTAAGGATTATCTACTTTAGTGTGGTATTCTCTGTCATTTCTTGGAGAAAGAAAAATGATTTTAATGGTGTTTAAAAGGTGACCATGCACCTGTAACAGGCATCAACACTTCCTGCTTTTTAAGTGAAATCACAAGGTGAACTGAGTTATTCCATAGTAATTTAAGGTAATTTTCCAAGAGGAATACTTAGAAAAATCTCTCCTGAAATAGTTTTGTTATGTATGCACAAGAAGTTGAGCCTGGAGATGTGCAAAATGTTTTAGAATAGATGTTTTATCCACTTGGTTAAACTTGAACATGACTAAATCTCAAGTGGCAATAACTTTTAAACTCAAATAGCTGTGTGAATAATGACTATGGTATATAATTTTTCATCAAGGTAGGAAAATGAGTATGACGTCATAACAATGTCAGTAGATACAAGAAATTAGTGTTTTTCAGGATTATCACAGGAGACAAGCAAACGTGGACAAGAGAATTTTGTCCGTAAGAAACAGGAATTAAAACAATGTGATTATTTTATTTGATTTTCAGGTTTTCAAGTTCCTCTGCTCTTTTCTGCCCATAAGATCTTATTTCTTTCTCAGTAAGTGAAAAAGTTTTTTTATTAAAAAAAAAAAAAAGCATTCTTTAGGAGACTAGGCACCATTAGGAACAAATCTTTTAACTGACTTCATAGAGGTACTGAGATTTGAATGTGATATGCCAAGGGATTCATTATAGCATGTTTTATACCATTTCCACATTATTCAACCTAACTGTTGAAGAGTTAGCTATGTAGTCAAAACTAACCTTCTCAAACTCTTTAATAACGGAGAGACAAGGAGGGAGATGCACCCTGTTTTGAGACAGGTGCACAGTAAGACAAATGACTCTCCATTGGCAAAGGAATACAAAAATAGTATAGATAAATGTCTACCAGGTTCAGAGTGAAGAGGAGATAAATGCATCTTGCCCTTTCTGCTTGTACTGACGTATTTCTTTTGCATCCAGGTGACTCTTCCCGAGGCTCTGACTATGCATGTGTAGGAACATCCCTACAGCATATCTATCTGCTCTTCGAAATACAGTAGAACCGACAGAGAGACTTTCTGTTCTTGCAAAGCGTAGTATGCCTGGTTTTGTAGATGACTCCTAGCAAAAACAGTCATTAACAGAGAGCAGATGAAGGTGATCTGAACTTCTGAATTTTAGTCTTAGCCCTGTCTGGCTGAAATGGCATTTTACATATAAGTGTTCTTACAGTCAGAATTACTGAGTCAGCTTCCCTCAATTCTGTTTTGCTAATATGTTATGGCACGGAAAAATTTATAAAATAATCTACACGAAAATGATCTTAGCTTCTGAAACTGCATAGTTTGCAGCTGGAGGACATATAAAAGAAACAGAGAAGGTGGGCTTCCATGGAAACATCCTTTCTACCTGAATAAATTCAAACAATAACCCTGAACAATAAACATGAGGCATTTACTGTTGTATGTCAGTCACTTGTTATTTTCAGAGACAAGAAACAAGACATAATCATGCTCAACTGCTTTTAAGGAGTCCAAGAATCCTACAACTAAGAAGATTTACAATGTTACATATTTTCCATTTTTGAAGGGAGAGTATCATACTAATCTCAATTCTATGCAGAAGTTGTACTTAAACCAAACAAAAGAATAACTTCACAAAAGAAGAGCTTGGGAAGCTTGTGCTAAACATTTGAAACCTACACACTCATTAAAGTGGATATGTGGGAATTAACAGCCAAAGCTAAAGACTCAATCAGAAAAAAAAAATCTAGCACCTTTAAAAATTCTATCAAGAGGACTCCTCATGATCCATATCATTTGTGTGCAGAATAAAAATGTGCTGGATCTAATCTAGTTCTTTAATTAAGAAAGCACGCATATGTCATCAGATTTATTCCAACTCCCTACGTCAAGGTAAAACGGTTCGTGGTGATCCAGATAAACAGATCTCTTTTTGCAAACTGAGACAAGATCAAAAGTGGCATTATATTTCCATGTGATCAAAGCCTTCAGAGTTAGTAGCTAAATGTTTCCAGTTGACTTTTCAGTTCGTTTTAATGTTCTCCTAATACTAGACAGATTAGACATTATGTTAGAGCAGAAAGGCACAGTCATGTTAGTCTTATTAGCCATAAGCTTTCACATAATATTGAAACGTGTGCTGAAACATGACTGAAGGTATTTTATTCAGCAGTCTGGGCACAGGAAGGCTAAAGAAACAGATCTGGTCCTGATTACAAACTCATTAATGTAAACTTGAGACTCAGCAGACCAGCAGTGGTCCCTCATTCCTGCAGGTCACTGTGCACCCCGGAGCTGCAGCTTGCAATGAGCAGGATTACAGGGCTCCTCACCCTGTCATGTCCACAGACAATGCATAAAAACTTCATGCCATATGCAATGGCCCTGGTAACTACCTGCTGCACTTGTGTTTGGCACCGCATATTCAGTTCAGCAACGTACCCAAGAGTTGGAGACTACAGAAAGGATAGAGACACCAAGGTCCCCAGACATGGTCCAGCTGTGGTTACACGAAGTGGTAACTTCACTCCTGCTGTTTGCAACAAAGAATCCTCCACAAACAATTCAGCTGATATATCTGAGGAATTTCTGATAGAATAAGAGGTGGCAGAACATATCTGGATCTGGAAAACTCATGCTGTGAGAATATTCTGTAAACACTCCTGTCTGTGCCAGTAATCCAGTTGCCAAATTTAAGAGTGCCAAGACCTCTTTATTTTTCCAACCAGGACTTATTTTAGGTTGATGAAACATTACCACCTGATTCATTGTATAAAGCATTTTTTGCTAATAGTAACTGTGAAAGAGGTGTGGAAACACAAGGGAAGAGAGATGACTTGTAGTGCATCTCCCAGCTATGAGTGATTCCTGGAAAAGCTTAGATTCAAATCTGAATAGAAAAATTATCTGCAGGAAACCTCAAGAGCTCAGAAGAAACAGAGGTGAAGGTTGTACAGAGGAGCTGTGCCTAAAATTCATGTAACTTCTAGGGTGCTTTCATGCTCTAGATAAATTCTCTATACACAATATGGTATGGGGGAAACTACCACACACTGAAAATCTTTCTGGAGATGGAACAAACTCCATTAGGGCACCTCCTGCAAATAGTTAAAATACTCCATATTGACATTGTATGGCATTTCCTACAAGTGATATGCCAAACTCAACACTGATGATGTTTTGCTGCATAAACAGTAAAACTTTAATTAACAGAGCTGCTGCACAAAGGGTTTATCCTTATTTATGATCAATTTTCTGTTTCTGAGAAGACATATTTGGGAAATGCCATCAATGCTAGCAGATGGTTGGCAGACTGATTGCTATTGAAAGAAGAACACAAATTTCAGAATACCTATGGTGTATATCTAGTTGTCTGTGGCCCTGGTTGAAGAATGAAAAAGGATTTTTCCACTCCACCTCCAGCATCAGTTGCCACAGAGTTTAGAATGAGACATCATTTATGCTCTGTAGGATACCAAAAGTAGGGGTTCTCTCTTCATCTTATTTCATGAAAAATTCTAGTATTTTTTCATTTCAATTTTAAACAGAGAAAATATTCCTAAATCAAAATCATTTTTGCAGCTTAACCACATCATTCCATAAAAAGAAAAAAAATCAAGCAAAAATATAGAACAATCTGATCTCTTCATAGCTTACAAATTTGTCTTTCTATCCTTCACCATCAATAAATATATTATATTTTTTTTCTTTCTTTCTTTCTTTTTTTTTTTTTTTAATTGCTGGAGAGACTGTTCAGTGCACTTTCTTTCTTCAAAGCTTTTACTTGTGCAATAGTTCCACAGTCATTAGTACTGAAATGAGGATGTGTCCCCATCTGACCTGATTCAGGTCTAGCACAGAATATTAGTTTTGTCTAATTAGCCACAACCCACAGTGTGGAGTCCTAACATCATGCCCACACAGTAGGGTTTCTTGCTACCTGCTTAGGGATAGAAAGATCTGCTTAGGGCTGAACAAACCTAAATTTAGAATTGTATAGAAAAATGTCCCTGATCTTACATAAAGGCTGCCAGAATGTTAGCATATTTTATTGCATTTGAACTGTCAAAGTAAAATGATGGATCAATCACTTTACTGTAACTTTTTTGACCTGGTGCCAGGAGCCTTAAAGACAAATTTATACATTGCCAAACCACAGCCTTAGGATGAGATTCAGGTCTGCACATTAGAACAGTGAAAGCCCAGAAGAAAACTTAAGCCTTCCTTACCACTGAGACTTCTGCTGTTTGGTAAGTTTTGCATTAGTCTTTGTACAGGGATAAATTTGATTCTCTGAAAGTTTCCTTTAATTATTTAAAATATTTGGGACACATGCCAGAAAGAAGGCTGGTACTCTAAATTGATCAAACACAGTCCTTACGTAACATGTGTTGGGAGCTGGCATCTATTCCTGCAGGACAAAGCTACAAGGCAGAGCATCTAACCATGCATAATAAAGAATAGCTCTTGTTGATCAGACAAAGTCTAAGAAGGAAACAAAAGGGTTGCCATTCTTGTTGTCATTCATGGCCTCTGATTTCAGGATTTTAAACAGTGATATACAGTCACCATCATATCTTGTCAAATTATGCTTTTCTGCCTGAGCTTTGCAGCACAGCAATTCACTCTTGACCTTCTGCATCAGCACAGTGCTCTGTCTGAATAGGCTGGGCCTTGTTATGCTCTCTCAAGGAGAAGTGACTACACCAAAGGCATCAGCATTAGGGTTGGATGGCAGTGCCTAAGGAACACAAGGGAAAGTGGTTTCAAGCAGCCCCCATGTTACAACCCAGACACAATATCCTCAAAACGCCAGTGACATGTGGTTTATGATTTTACCCTGGACAATAAAGGGTTGAGGACAATAAAGATAGGAAAATCATCAAGGAACAGGAGGCTTGCTTGCAGCATTAGGAATTACAGATTTTTTACAGACTTAATTTTCAAGTGATTTTTCTTTGGATAACTGCTGCATATAATCAGGAAAGTGGTGTCATGAATCATAAATAGCAAATAAAGGTTTATTACATGTTCTGGTAACTAATTTTTTAGTAAAATAGAAAGGATTTAATCAAGCCCACATCTGCTAAGTCATCTAGTGCATGTTTATGCTTCTGATAATATACAAGTCACCTTTTAACGATTTAACCTTTGATAGAATAGGTGATTCTGAGGAAATTAGGAACATCTCTTACAAAATCCTTTTTTTTTTTTTTCTTTTAAATATCACTTACTCCTTTTGCTTCTCTGTCACTTTTTTGCTTTTTACAGAGCCACAATAGCTTGAAAAGTGCTGTTTTAACCAAATTGTAGCTGCTTAGCTGCTAGGGTGTTTATTTCTGTTTGCCCACAGATGAAATTTTAGTCCCTTTAAAATCAACAGGAATCATCTTGTGTAGTCTATATGACTAAAATGGTCACCTATTAAAATACTTGAGTCAAACAGCTATGGCAATGTGAGGCTCATGCTTTGCATATGCATTTCATCAAAACATACTAGCACTATAAAATGTTTGTTTACCTTGTTTGCATTCTACCTAGGATAAGAAATGGAAAACCAATGATAAAGGAGGCAGATGTAAGGAAGTGGACAGAATTAAAAACAGAAGATCATGTATAAGAGGACAACAGAAGGAAAGGGGTAGCCAGCAGCCCAAATTCACGGTTTTCAGTGATAGCATTTTAAGGGAAATCAGTAAAGGATACCCCAGCAATGGGCAATAATCACACATGAGGTGCAATAAGCAGCCCAATTGGTGGCAGATCAAGAGTCATCAGAAGCCGGACATAAAATCCTTGATGGCCTAAAGGCCTATGGCCAAAGAGCGCTAATTAGGATATTAGGAGGCACCTATTGCCTCCTAATATTGTTTATTTGCTAAAAATAAAACGGAAGGAGAGAGGGATTTTAAGAACTGCTTAAAAATAGCAATGTCAATTCTTACATCCGATTAAAAAAAAAGCCTACTTACCAATTATATCTACAATTACTGGAAGCTGACAGTGCTAAATAAAGCATTTCCTGTAATGTTTGGTTTCTTTGGCATGCTGTGCACCATTAGTTCCACTGCTTGCCCCTTTGTAGTTAAAATGTCAATTTCCTTTGCTCAGGTTAGATAAGAGAAGAAGGATTAAAACTTTTAAAAATATATATGTTGTTTTGTTTAGATTGCATTACAAAAAGGACTTGAAACACTTAATTAGCTGCATGCAATCATGTTTCAATTGATTGTGTCCCTGGAAATTAGTGTAAAATCCCCAAGAAAGAATATATTATTTCATTACAGGAGTGAACTTGATGTGGCACTGTCATAAAGGAAAAGAAGGATTGAGTACATTTTTGTTATGAATGTTTAAGGAATAATTCAGACTTTCTAATAAGGCTTTGTGCTGGAATGTACATATATAAATTAATCTTATTTCATATGATACATTCTGTCTTTTTTAATAATGCTTTACCTAGAATTAACAAAAAAACTTTAATATCAATGTACAATACATGCCTATATCTCTGTGTGTGCAATCATAAAATTTTCTGCTATATGACAGGTAAAAAAAAAATCTTAAACTTCATAATCACAGGAATGTCATTAGATTAACACTAACTTTAAAAGAAGCTTGAGTGCTTGAAGTGGGTTATTTCATGATACATAAATGAGAAGAATAAATAACCATTTAATTTCAAATAACAACAACTTCAACAATGACAAATACGCAAATCACTAAAGGTAATATTTAGAACAGCTGTTCCAGTTTGGGTGGTTAAGAGAAATGAACAGCATCCAGTTCATACTCCAGACAATCTGGACCAACTCTATCTGAAGTTGATCAGGTTTGCGTTTGCTTGTGAATCCTCAAAAAGCTACGATATCAAGACATCAACGGCACTGGAAATGTCAAAACACTAAAGAAAAAAGGTAGTTGTGAACCACAAGCATTTTACTGGATAACTGGTGCTGCTTTTCTCTTCAGAGGGCAGGAAATGAACTCAAGTTTTCTATTCACTTTCGTGTCACCAAGATTTTATTTGTGACTCTTTTCATTACTCTATAGCTCAGTTTCTGTAGCCCCACTAGCATCATAAGTAATCAATAAATCTAAAACTGAGGTCATGAAGTAGCTAAGTGATTCTCCTCCCACTTCTACTTTATTGTAGTTTTCTCATTTTCAGTAAGGAACAGACCACAGCAATCAAGTGTAGGCCAATATTTTGAGAAGTCTCCTCTAGCTGTTCACTGTACTATGCAAAATCTGTGAGTGCATTTGTTTGTAAATGCCAAATCCCAGATTATCATGTGCAAGGGTGTAATTATATGTTAAAGTGCCAGCCTGATTTTCCACATGTAAATAGGAAGTTTTGTGAAATTCAACTAGCCCATAAGATCTAACATAATTACAAGTAATGAATTTGATGAAGGTCAACAAAACTCAAAGTACATAGTAAAGTTAGAACTTGATTTCTGGCATATGCTCATCACTTTGCACACCTTTTGATAAGGAACTGAAATGAAGCGTAATTTACTATAAAAATGCTGAAGAGAAGAGGACGCATATTTTTTTCCCTTTGTCTTGCAAAGCAAAAAAAAAATTTACCTACTTGAAATCTCAGGGATCTTTTTGCTAGGTTCTCTACAGGAATTTTGGGCCGCTCTCATCTCCTCAGAGAGAAATGGAGATTTGAGCACCTTCATCAATCATTCTTGAATTTCTTTTTGAGTCACCTGATGTGCAAGCTCTTCACTGCCACTGTTTCAGCCATGAAAATCACTTGCCTAGACAAGCAGCACTGACAAAATTGAGGATGGCACTGTGAAATAGTGTACCACTGTCTGAGTTGCACAGAAAGAGCATATGAGCATAGCCTATAGACACAAGACCTTCTATAGCAGAGCTTTTCTGTAAGTCAACACTGTCACAAATCCAGTAAGTCTTCCTCTAGCAGCGGTCTACACTGAATCCTCTCCACCTGCTCCGAGTGACATGCAGGTACCATGTAGCAACCTCGATCACTTGTACCTTGCAAAAGTATTATATGATGTGGTGACCTCCAGATTATTCCTTCTCAGAATAATGAATCACTCCTTAAAATTCACCTGATTAAGGAAAGATTTGTCCTTTGATATTTTATGTTCAGTTGTCTTTATTTTCTCTTCATTGCCTCCATTTATTGAGGAATTAATTTTCTCACCATTTATCTGGCTTAACATTCAGGCTGTAAAGGCTGCTGCCTTACTTCTCTACTGATATGATTAAGATCTGTCCATCAAAACTAGCCATAGGAAAAATCAATGAACTAAGGCTCTGACTATGTGGTGGGGTAGGTATACTTTGCTCTACTTTTCCCCACTGTGCAGATGTGTATGATCATCCAGACTGGACTGCGCTACTGCTATCTTTCCTTGCCCACCTCCCAGCCTTTTTTCAGAGGAAACTGAGTTGTGCTCTGATGCGAGTTTGAAACTTACATGAAAACATGCGAGTTTTACCTTTATAGGACATCAATAGTGGGGGCACTCTGGATCAGGACTCTCATGGTAAACTACACCAGTTCTGCAAAGTTTGAGCCAAAGAATCCAGCCTGGCTCCCACAATTCTAAGCACATCCATTTCATTCTTTAGGAGGCCAAGTGGTGGCTGCATCTTACAGTATTTTGAGAACAGCATTTCACTTTTTATATTCTACTAGTATTGGCTTTCTACAGAAACACTGAAGAAACACTATTACTAACAAACCCACCTCTTCAATATATGTGCCCATGCTCCCTAAGTAAGACACAGGACATTGATGCAAATATACAGAGAAGTGCTTACTTAAGCTGACTCAAATCACAGGAGATATGAACCCTTACAGGCAAACACAGTGCACGTCAGTTTGCATCAGTTTCTATGCTGAGAACACCAGAAATAACATCACTAAGCTCTTACCATAGTCATATCTAGCTAGGTCTTCAGTAGTCCATATATCCCTTGCCATGAGTTTGACAGAGATGAGCAAATTTATTTGTGCTTCCCCTTGCCTGTGTCACACACAATAAGGCTCCTTGACAGTTCACTTGTCACAAGCGATTCAACTTACGCTGCACTTACCATGGTTTGCCAATCAGGATTACGTTTTGCCTTTGGCCTCTTCATTTGTTTAGAGCAAATGGCAGGTGTATTCAGCAGTTCTTAAGGCTGGCATTTTCACTCCTACATGGGCAAGAAAGGATTGATCCAGGTGTAATCCTAGGACAACACTGCCAGGAGTCCCCGGTCCCCAGTGATACACCAGGGACACATGTGTGCAGCTGTGCAGAGCCACCTTAAGCCTATGTGTGCTGATAAAAGGGTGATTTAAAGATCAGCTTAAGCTAAGGAAGAAAACCTGGCACTGCAAAACCTAAGGGCTGCAAAAAGCTAGACGTCTCCTTGTGTGGTAGGTTTAGCTGGGAAATTTAGAGCAATTTATGCCCGTTTTCTTTTACTTAGCTACCTTATGGTATGCCTGTCGCCTCACAGTCCTATAATGAAAAGTAAAGTAAAATGTCTGTCTCTGAAGCAGCATCTTCTTCTCTTCACAGTGATTTTAGTTTTTGACAGCAACAGAGCTACATTTTAGTAATTAGGGCTCAGGTACTACCCTCAGGCAAGTAACAGCTACTGAGTGTTCAAGTAATGCAACTGAATAGTAAAAAACCCACAAACATCAGAAAAAAAGTAGAGATATGGTGAAAGAGCAATGAAAGGAGACTTTGCAGTGCCAGAAATGTGATTTCTCGCACTGGACCAATGCCAGCTATAGTATAGCACTGTCTATCCAGGCACCTGTGTCCTCACCAGCTGTCCCTTCACACTTTTTGGTTTCCTCCTCAGCACCTCAATGTTCTCTGTCTGCTCCTCCACTAAATTCTCACAGGAAAACGGTTACACCGATGATTCTAACTGTGAAATAAGAATGCTATTAATAGCCTAAGATTTATATTTTCTGAGATTTTATTCTGTAAAATAAAGGCTGAAGGCTTTTTTGATATACATTTCACCTGTTTCTAGCTAGCCAAGAAGGTAGTGATTGGAACCATTAAAGGGTATTGATCATTGCAAGTGGCATTGTTATTGATATTCAGTTATTGGAGTTGTTATTCCATCAGAATACAAACCATAGATATACATATATGCTTCTTTCTCATATATTCAGGAGACTATACAAGGGTTAATTGAGGACTATGAAAGGAAATTTCTTTGAAAGGTTTGAGGTTTTGTACCTTTGAAAGCTCCAAGGAAATGCAATATAAGAGGAAATGTTTGGCCGTCTGAATTACCAACAGATGTAAATCCTGGATGAGCAGTATTAGGAGACATTGAATAAATTTTCTGTATAGAAGGGAACAGTTGATGGTTTGTAATGGGCTCTTCATTATTTGATATTCTCTTTCTCTGGTCCTTTGGTCTGCCTTACCCCCCCTGACTGCCGCAATAATTTTGTGGGTAATAATAGATCCCATATGTAAACCAGGTTCTCTGAATATTTCCTTAGGGAAATGTGACTGAGTATTTCCATCATGTTGAAACAGAATAAAATTAAATTGCTCATTATTGGTCTTCCCAATTCTATTAATGGAACTATAGCAAGGGCATTCTGTGGCATTAAAAATACTCCAAGACATTCTTTCAGAAAGAAAGTTAAAAGCATCTGACAGGTAATACGTTAATGGGAGTACTGCAGGCTACGCTGTTGTGGAGATTTTCCAGTCCATATCCCGACTGTCTGATTTTGCTCATCACCCCACTCCATCCCCTTGAACATCCCCATAGGACTGTTGATTATGCTTCCAAAAGTAAAGGAGAAATGGGTTACTGACGTCTGCAAAAACGTATATAGGCTATCACAGCAGTTTTAAACATGAAATACCTTTCCAGTTATATCAGGGATCCAAGTCATCCAGTACTCTGCCCTCAATGCATATATCTGCTTCTGGATTGGCAGCTATAAGATATGAAGAAAGCTTGCATACATCTCATCAAAGCAGATGGAATGGGGAACAGACAGAGAAACAACACTTTTTCCCTTTCTTGCACTAATACCTTCAACAGAATCAATACCCTGGTATCCTTGGAGAGCTCTGCCTGGAGCCCACACATGACAAAGGGGCTGACAGTTCCCATTCTGACATTTATGTATTGCGTTTGCAAAAGGTGGCTGAAAAGTCCTGCTTTAACGTAAGACAACAAACAGATAGTGCACTCCCTCCCTCCCTGCAGCTTGATTAGCTACGTGCAAATACACATTTCTAATGAATTAATGAGATCCCAAATTGGCTTGCTGGCAACAATCTCTTTCTGTCTATACCATCATATTAATGGTACAAAAGAAGATAAACCTTCTTTCCATTTGAGTAAGATGTAATATTTCCATAGGTTTAAACGTACAGGTGCCTGAACTAGTTCCTTCCTGAATTTCCATAGTCACAATTGAAAACGAGCAATGGATATCTCCATGCATAACAGCACTATTTTGTCAAAGGAAAAAAAAAAAGAAAAAAAAAGGGAAAAAGAAAAAAAAAGCAAAAGCATGTTTATTGTGTCCACTCACGAGGAAATGAAAAATAGTGGTGGGAGCATTTTTTTTTTTAAACTGTTTTAAGGCATATAAGCTATATGTAGAAATATATCAGTATTCCAGATATTTTTTTTATTGAGCATGTATTTTATTAAAGCCATTATTAAAACTGCAGGTTGGAGGTACATCAGAACACATTTGATGATACTTCTGATTATTAAAAATGTTTCCACTCTCCTTGATATTAACTGGATATAGTTTTCATTGTCTCAAATCAATTTTTCATTTACTTCAGAGAAGAATTAGATTTGGGATGCAGATTAGATTCTAATTAAATCTCTCCTTTTCACCTGGAAACTGCCTAAGTTCTTTCCTATGTAATCTTAAAAAAAATACACACACACACAAAAAAAAAATCTCTTTTTCCTCTTCACTTGATTCCTGCATACAAAATATTCCATAAGGACATTAGAAAGAGCAGTAGCACCTGGTGCAATGGATATATAGGGATGAGAAGCTTTAGTAATGCAAAATGCTTTAGTAATGGTATGGATTCCAGCTTCCCTTTTCAAGTCACACAGAGGAATAATTGAGGTAGTCATAATGTTCTCAGGATAGAGTTAGGATTCATTTAGAAATTACCACATGGCAAAACACTCAAGAAGTAACATGGTTCAGTGTGACATTGCATCTAGAAGGTGTCATGCTACCCTTGAAAACCTTTTGTTCTCTAAAATAAACCTGAGCAATATGTGCTGTGGTAGCTGATTCATTTTATTTAAAATCTGTTCGCATATGTGGTGTATGAAGGTTGATTAATTCAAGATGTTTTAATTTAGACACTCATATAGATGTAGTAACTCTGTAATTAGGATAATATAGGGTATAATTTGTCATTGATTAAGTATCTACTCAATTAAAAAAATCCCATGAAGCACATGGGAAAAGATCCAGACTTTTTTTCTTGTATCCACATATTTTTAAGCAAATCAAAGTATTTAACTTAATGCAACTCTTATTAAGCTATATACTTTTATTGCATATTCTCTGTAAAATATTTTTAAAATGGTAGAGAAACATGACATGAGAAAAGTTTTGTATAAAAATAACAAATAATAGTATATCATAATTGATAGTTTTACTTACCCCTTCACCTAGATCCTCATCCAGACTGAATTGGCAATGCCTATTACAGTTACACCAATTGGTCACTTGTTTTGTTCCAATTGAGGCCTATATGACTAGCAATGCATTTGTAAAGCCAAAATTACAGACACCACTACTGATGCAATTAGATTTTTAGATAGTCTCATTCTAGGCTCTAGAAAAGCTCTAGTCAGGCCTTCTGGGCAGACCAACCACTTGGAAATTTGGGACACCTGAATTTCCAGGTAAAGTTCAATCAGCTGACATATCCACTGACTCCTTACAACCACTTCCAAATATTAATGAATTACTGCAAGGCAGCTGTGTCTGCATACAATGTATACATGGCTTCCAAAAAATCTACTAGATTATCTTATTTTTTTTTTTTAGCAAAGAAAATCCATCTTTGAATCAGGCAACAATAACAGTAGTGCCCTGATAGTGTGAAGACGGCCTTTGGAGCCTAACTAGCTGTTTTTACTGCTCCATCTAGCCTGATTTTGCAATGTAATTCACAGTGCAGAACAAAAAAGCCCAGCATTAGACTCAAAGTGGCAAAATCAGTCTTTTGGAAAGAGAAATATTCTAAGAAAGAGAAATGTTCTGAAAAAGAGGAATGTTTCACAGCTAGTATAGCTGTGTGACAGCCTTTAGTAAATGGTAACCTGGTAGAAGATCCACCTACTGCATTTGCATCTAATTGGGATAATTCAAAGATTTCTCACTGCCTGATACAGAACAGTAATAAAACAGTTCACCACTTGTTACTGTATCATATGCTGCTTACTAAATCAGTCCTTTCTTTTCACATCTCCATCTCCTGCCTTTATAGAAGGCCAAGTAAGGACATCATAGGGACCTAGACAAGACAAGATACATAAATACAACCATATCTTCTTCAGTACTACCAGGGAAAATCAGACAGTGTCTCAAGCAACTTTTTATCAGATTCTCTGTACATAAAACTCTAATTTTTTCAGCTTATATCTTTAGCTCCAGACATTTTTTATGTGAATGTTTATGATTAAGTTATCAGGATGTTATTCCTTCTGTGCTTAGACAGTACAATCTATTTAGTGCTGTCCGTCATCTTACACGTAAAACCAGTCAGGCAGCCTAATTTTGCAGTTTGGGTTTATTTTCAATTTCAACATCATGGGTACTGAAGAAAAAAAAAACAGTTTGGAATCAATGTATGTACTCAGAAGAGAGAAAAAAATCTTGCACCATGTGTTTAACATTGTAGGTAAGGGATAAGAATCAAACTTTCAATGAATAGTCATTACAGCTAAGACTCATGGACTCCCAAAAATGAGAAGCACATAGAATAAATTTTGTGTAATCCTCTAAAAATTAGCACCTATTTATAAAATGAAAAGATTTAAAAATGTTTATGGAATGTGCTTTACAAAAGACCATAATGTTAAATACAGCATTGAAATTTAACTGACTCTGAAAAGAAAATAAAGGTAACAGATCTGGTACTTTAAAGACTCTCAAAGAATATTTTCAGAAGATTCTTACAAAAGGTAGGCAGTTTGATAAAGGCTGAAACATAATAAGAGGCCCTAAATTGATATGAAAAAGGATGAAAAAGGGTATTTTTAAGACATGGAGAACAGCCTGCAGCTCAGTATCTGCAAGAAAAACCCTCTGGCTTAAGCAAGGAAGTAAAACCCAAAGGCAGGTGTCCACTTTAAATGACAATACTTCAGTGCATAATTCCATGGGTCTAGAAAAGTAACTAAAAACACAAGTCTAAAAACAAACAAGCAAACAAACAAAACAAAAACTACTTATCTGCTGAAAAAATCAGAGAGATCCATATATCATAAGAGGTTCACAACAGATGTTGCAGTGAGGGAATATTTTTGAGTTGGCTCCTTAAGTGAATTAACTGAGGAAGACCTCGGAAAAACTCTGAATACCTGCTGGTGTAAGAGTAGCTAGCAAATGTAGATTTTGAGATTATGTTTTCTCTCCTCATGTTTTTTATATGCTACTGCTTCACAAACCAGGAATTTTTAGTTTGTAAATCAGAGTGTATCCCTTTGCTTGATTTGGATTAAACTTGCGGTTCACGTTTAATGTTGGCTATTATTTAAAGTGAAGACAGCAAACTTGATAAACAGAGGCTTCCTCTTCCATCTCTCTGGAGGCAACAAATCAAAATTTTTTTTTTTTTTACTACAAATTAACTCTTTAAGTGCCAAACAACTGTAGTAGTTTGGGTTAGTGTGAGGACTAGTTGTATCAGAGTCAAGTAAAGGGAAAAAAAAACTGTTGGAGTTTCTCTTGTACACCTCTGAGTAGGACCCTGCAGTGGAAAAAGAAGGACCCTAAAACAATCATGTTGGTGTTTTCCAGATGTCTGTAAGGAAATTTGAATGATTACTTTATGATAATATAAAACCCTGACATGTCTGTCTGTCCCTCCTTCCTTCCTCCCTCTGTCCCTCCTTCTCTACTTCCCTTCTTCCCTTATTTTCAGTAAGTTAGTGCTACAGCTATCTACTTGGTGAAAATGACCTCTACTTTTTGGAAGCACACAGTTTTCAAGATAATCAGTCATTAATCAGAAGTATCTGTACTTATTTCACAATAAAGTTTTCTCTGGCTCCTTTTTTTCCTAAATCTGCATCCTGCCCCCCGCCTTCCCTATGGCACTGTTTGTCCTTTTCAAAAGCTGGGGTAATGTTGAACATTCTCTAAAATTAGTTTGAAAATTCCTTAAAATTAGTTATCTTCATTTGAATTCCCTGAAATGAAAACAATAAATGCCTTTCATGATCAAGCCATTAATTACTAATTCAAAAGAGTCTAAAGCAGAAGTGTATACCACCCTCTAGTAATTAAAATAATAAGTTTTCCATTAAGATCAATTTTGCCAATTTACGTATTTATACAGAAAATTCCCTACAGTTTGCAAATAAAGAATGGACTGCACTCCTACTGTGCATTCAAGAACAAATATAGACAAAGCTTTGACATTCAGTTTAGAGTGAAAGGTTTGGCAGGCTGCGAAACTTGCTGTTGGAGATTATAAATGACTATGGTAGGCATTCTAAATTCATTATATTTACCATTTCAGTTTGTGCATCTTATAGTTTGACTATATCCATACATTGTGTCATTTAAAACATTGAAAGGGTATATAAGTTTATATAAGTTTAAAGCAATTTATACACTAGTAAGTTAGACAAGGCTTTTGTTTGGAAGTCTAGGTAGCTCATGTCATCAAAATATGACAAAAAACTGTCTCCCTTTGTATCTTTCAGAAAATGTTTCCATAAGCTGCAATTTACCATCATGTAATTTGTGTTTCTTGTCTAAATGGTAGCTATGATTGTCACAGTAGGATGTTGTGGATGCTGAGAAAAATAGGCCTTGCAAAGATATGCGGATAGAGCAAAGTGTTAATTATGATACTAATGGATGAGTATTATGTTTAATATATTTTTAGACTGTTTCTTTTTGGGAAAAAAATGGTATCCTTATGGCTACAATGGTTAAAACTAAAAAGATAGTGCCATTTTCAATTATAACACAAAGAATAATTACGATGTCTTGCATGTAAAGATGTGGTAACTGCTGCTTTTTAGTGGCTGGCAGCACATACGGGCTGTCTTCAGCATCTTTAAGAGTACAAGAGAGAGTACTTCCAAAATCTCTCTTAAGAAAGCCAAGTTACAAGATGCAGACTTTAGGGATGATATAACCAAACTCTATAAAATGCCAGTATATGTTTGGGCTTAAAGCTGATCCATGGCCTCTAATGTCAGAGTTATCTCCTGATCTGTTTCTGTCACAAAAATCACAAAACTGGCATCTGTTGCAGCCAAAATGAACCTGTTGTTCAGAAGTAGGAGTAGTTCTGCTGGACCTTACATTGGCTTGAAGTCTATTTTTGGGCTATTATCTGTGGTAATAGCATGTGGAAATTGTTTGATTGGTATCATTTTATAATATCTGATAATTACCACAGAGAAAATAATACAGTGAAAAGATTGTGATTTTTGTTTGTTTGTTTTTTTGGGGGGGTTGTTTTGCTTTTAATGGTGGACTGCTTTGTATAGACAAGTTGTGTTACCTAAGCCTTAAAGTTGAGAGGACTTTAAGAACATACCAGATCTAAAAATATTCATATAAAAATAGATTTTAAACAGAGAAGCATTACATCTAGATTGCTCTTAATAAACTTTTTTTTTTAACACTAATTTTTCTTCAGCAGTTTCTTTCACTTTTATGTTGGTGAAATCAAAAACCTTGTCATCACTTTCATGATTTTTCTTCAATGTACACTGAAGTTATTTAGCTTATTAACTGGTAATATATAAGTTATGGGAAAAACCATGTTGACTTCATTGGAAAAAGTCTGTAGATTCTGTATTTGCTGGTATGCTGTTAAACTTCTACTACTGCAAACAAGTAAGACCTAACAAACCAAGTATTTTCAGCAAGATACTATGCTTTTCTAGATAGGAAAGACTTATATAAAAGAGAAGTGTTGATTCAGGGTTTTTCATCTTTTCAGATTTTTCTCAGCTGTAGCATTAAGTCTCTAAGAGTGGCAACAGCTGTCTAGTTAAAGGAGTAGGGAAAAGTGCAGTTTCCATGTCATTGAGCAAGACCCCTGGGTGATCAGATAAACAAAGTTTTTCATCACTGTTTCTGAATTAAATTACTTCTATGTTAAAATTATAGGCAAAGTCCTATTGTCTTCGATGCCTCAGTGAACTTGTAAAGAAAAAAGTCTGCAACATCATTTTGTCCAGTGGTCATATTTTTCGTGAGATAAGTTGGAACAGCATCAACTGGCTGGATGGCAGAGCTCAGGGAGTTGTGATAAATGGGGCCAAGTCTAGTTGCAGGCCTGTAGACAATGGTGTCCCCCAGGGGTCAGTACTGGGTCCAGGGCTGTTCAACTTGTTCATCAGTGACTTGGTGAGGAGAGAAAAAACATGGGCTCAGTACAATCCAATGTGAATCAAGCTGAAGCTGTTTATTGAAGCAAAGCTGTCCTTTAAGCACCATTTTCCTTTCCCTGCATGCATCCCCACATCACCTGACTGGTTAGAGCCCTCATCCATGCGTTCTCATCTTCTCTCAGGTTGGCTGTTGTCAGGCTGCGCCGATCTTTCCTCCATTTCTATTCATGCTTCTTACTTCCTCTTTGAGCGATGGAGCAGCTGATTTTCTTCCTCATTTTGACCTTTTGGCCTGCATTATGTGCTTCCCCCAGCGTCTTGTATGGCTCATATGGCTAGTTCAGCAGAGAGCCAGACGGGTGGCCACAGTCCTCCAAATATGACTCCACAACTTAGATGAGCAGGCAGAGTGCACCCTGAGCAAGTTTGAGGATGATACAAAGCTGGACGGAGTAGCTGACACTCCAGAAAGCTGTGCTGCCTTTCAGAGGGACCTAGACAGGTCGGAGAGTTGGGCAGAGAAAACCTTATGAGGTTCAACAAGGACAAGTGCAGGGTCCTGCACCTGGGGAGGAATAACCCCAGGCACCAGTACAGGTTATGGTTTGACCTGCTGGAAAGCAGCTCCGCAGAGGAGGAGTCCTGGTTGACAAGAAGTTAACCATGAGGCAGCAATGTGCCCTTGTAGCCAAGAAGGCCAAAGGGATCCTGGCCTGCATCAGGAGGAGTGTTGCCAGCAGGTCGAGGGAGGGGATCCTGCCCCTCTACACAGCTCTGGTGAGGCCGCACCTGGAGTATTGGGTGCAGTTCTGGGCTCCCCAGTACAAGAGGGATGAGGAGCTTCTAGAAAGGATCCAGCGTAAAGCAACAAAGATGATTAAGGGACTTGAGCATCTACCTTATAAGGAAAGACTAAGTGAGCTAGGGCTGTTTAGCCTAGCTAGGGAGAAGATTGAGAGGGGATCTGATCAATCTACATAAATACTTGTGGGAAGAATGTAAGGAGGAAGGGGCCAAACTCTTCTCAGTGGTGGCCAGTGACAGGACAAGGAGTAATGGGTATAAATTAAAACACAGGAAGGTTAATCTCCATCTGAGGAAGAACTTCTTTACTGTGAGGGTGACAAAGCACTGAAAAAGGCTCCCCAGAGAGGTTGTGGAGTCTCCTTCTTTGGAGATCTTCAGAACCCACCTGAATGTGACCGTGTGCCATGTGCTCTAGGTGTCCCTGCTGGAGCAGGGTGTTGGACTACATGATCTCCCTTCCAACCTCAACCATTCTGTGATTCTGTGATATTTGGCCTATCTAGGGCCAAATATCTTCTCTCCTCACATCACCTCCCTTTTTTTAAGAATCATCTGATGATAGACTCTTTAAAAACATAGAAATTTCATTACAACAATGCTTGAACACCCTTGTATTATGATGATCCCTAATTTCCTCCACTAGATGGATGAGAAGGCTGAGTAAAGTGAGACATAGAAAGACACAGAGGAAAATGGATTATCAGCTAACTTTGTAGAGAATTAGAGTCAGAATTCTGGTTAACCAAATTAAATTTCCTAAAATGGAACTTCTTCTGCTCTGACCTCTTGAACTTCCAAAATCTTTTCATTAGTTAGATAGCACTGACATTCTAATAGAAGAGCTATAATACATGCCCCCACCCCCACATATACACACATATAGATACACACACACACACACACACTTATTACATTTAAGAGAAATTCTCAGGTTACATTATCTTTAGAAGAAGTGGGAAATACATGAGGAGGAATCTGTCCTGGGACCCATCTTTCCTATGGGCCTGGTCCAGGACATAACCTCATAACAGCAAAGATAAGATACCATACTAAGAAAATAAATGCAAGCTGAGAGCAATTTATATGTCAGCTGGGATGAATCACTCCACAAATCATAGGTGTCCAGCCTCCTTTCCATTCCTTTACAAATCTATTGCTCTAATGAGTCCTATTAATGTAAGACCTTGCAGTCTAATTAATCTTCTTCCAGCATAACAGCCAGACTAGAAGCCTCTCACTGTTCTCTTAGCACTTCACAATTCTTAGATATCCTGTTAGTAGGATTTTAATGAGGAAAAATATTCCATGTCTTTGAGGGTGCAATACATAAATAACTTGGTTGGGATTTTTTTTAAAGACAGATAAGTTTTTTCCCTCTCATTAAGATGTTAATAAGATACTGACAAGTGCTTGGTATTTTTAAGCTAATTAAATGTAGGGTTATTTTTGATCTTTTCAAGCCATTTTTAATGTCCTTTTTATTCTATAAGTGGCTTACCATTGTAATCAGGGGTAATGAAATAATTTAGTCAAAAAACATAAATGCAAAAAAAAAAAAAAAGCCCTAGGCCATCTTGATTTTTTTTTAAGTAAAAATGATGATTTGTGAGTAGGATTTGAATAAACATAAACATCCATGCATTTCAAGATATTCTGAGGCATGAGAGTAAGGATTCTGTTCTGGAAAGCAAGGATTTCTGTATTTTCTCCTTGAAGTGAACAGCCACTGACTTTTCACTTGAAGTGAAATCAAAAGTTTCTGCTGAATACTAAAGATAAAAAGTGGAGAGACCAATCTGGAAAGAAAGCAAGCTTCGGCCTTCACCATTTTCAAGGTTGGTGGCCTTTAAATAAGAGCCCTGTTTATGGAAGTGCAAAATATAGTTTTATTCAGCTTTTATTTAATTTCAGATTTTTGAGGACTAGCAAGATGGGGGAACCATTGTATAATATATTTACAATACTTATATGTAATATATTTATACATAAATGTATAATATTTATTACATAATATATATATTTATCTAGAATATAATATTTGCCTAGAGGAGACTGTAAGAGCCTGGGAATCAGTGAACCCAGTTTCTGCTGTTCATTTTCTCTGTGCGTCAGTCATTTCAAGTGTATTTTCTTCAGCTGCTTCCTTCTATTTATTGATTCAGGGTATAAGATCTAGAGGAAGAGACTCTCTCGCTGTGTCTGTGAATAGAACTTCAGGTCCCATAGTTATGGGGTCTATGAATAACCAAAATGCAATCACTCTAATATTGTCTTTTTTGAGGACTGAAGCCAACAGAACTTTGTATATTAAGATTATAATTGTTTACTACAAAAGGTAACTGGGAAAACAGCTCACATGGTCACTGTGAATTCCGCTTAAACCTTGAAGTCTTATCTCCATGTGAGGAAGAAATTCTTTAATGTGAGGGTGACAGCCCGGGAACAGGCTGCCCAGAGAGGTTGTGGAGTCTTCTTCTCTGGAGATCTTCAGAACCCGCCTGGCTGTGACCCTGTGCCACATGCTCTAGGGGTCCTTGCTTGAGCAGGGGGATTGGACTAGATCATCTCTAGAGGTCCCTTCCAACCTCAATCATTCTGTGATATGCATCGATCTTTGGTTGGTCCTTCTGCTAATCATTGATTAAGTTGATTGCTGAAATTGTTCTGTGTTCATGTGGGAATGGCATCTGAAGGAACAGGATGTACAAGCAGACCTGAAATAATTTGTTTTCTGTAGTCCGCTGTCCCTTTCTCCCTGCTTCTCACAACAACCCCTTTATATGACTCTTTGATCAAAAATTAGCTTTCGGTTCTATCCCAGTGACCACCTCCTGTTGCTGTCATAATAAAAGACATGAACAATGTCTTCATCTTCTTGAACAATTAAGCTGGTCAGGTCAACAATTTTGGCCAGGTCCAAAAAGGACTAAAAAGTCCATCTAGCTCTGAATTACTGTAGAGCACATGAGCAGTTGAACTTCAGCCTCAATTAAGATGTTAAAGGTTTCACTTAGAGATCAAATCAAGACACTAAATTCATCTGCAACTTTCAGAAATACTACATGTTATTGAAGATATTGCAAAGCATTCTAGTAAAGATTAAAATGAAAAGTAAAAAATAAGTTGGAATTACATATTAACCATCACATATGCCTTTCTTTCTCTCCATTAGTTAACATGCTCAGAAGGGCAGCACATACTAATCTGTACGGTACCTGTACTTAATCAAAGCAATCTTTCCAGCAATCTGTTTACGAGGGAAGGGTGAAATTGCCTGTTTCACAATTGCACTACCAAAAGAAGAAAAAAACACAGCTCGACTGGCATTTTTAGCAACCTGCATAGAAACATGTTATAACCACTTCTTTGAGCCATAACATAAACAGAGAGATCAGCAGAAATAATGCTATAAGAAAATGCAAGAAATTCAAACTTGATTTCCACCTCATACAAAAGTTTGCTCACTTTATGTTTTGATGTTAGTTAATTTTATATAGGGACACTATTCAGAATAAAATGTCAGGTGTCAGTTGTGTTCTCACATAAAAACATTAGCTAACCTATAATGGAAATCTTTTCTGGATATTTTTTCAAACTGTGACTTTAATAATTTTATATAAAAAATGATTATATATAAAACAGATTCCTATTTTTGAATGTTGTTTTTCCTCTGGTAAAGCTTAGGCACTATTAAGGAAAATGATTGGTACAGCTACATTATTTTTGTGTAAATTTATTTCAGAAATTTATGTTTTGTATGACTATTACTAGTATCAAAAAGACAAATTCATTAAAATTACAAAGAGATAATATACTGGCACAGAAAAAACAAGTATATGGGGAAAAATAGTATGGAGCAATATTTTTGCACATTGTTATGCATGGGGCATATGAATCCTTTTATGAGCAGCAGAATCAAAGTTGCAAAGCAAATGACACTTTCTGAAAATTCAGTAAACATTATGTGAGCTCAATAAGTCATACCTCCTTTTTAACTTTTTGCTTAAAATGCTCTTACTTTACATGCTTATTCATCAAAGTATGAAAATGTTGACCTAAAGGATTTGCCAGGTGCTCTGAAATAAATAGATAGTGATGTGATAGTTTTGTTCTCTTTTCACTAATTCTTTGTATGAACAGATCCTCAGAGACT
Organism: Tinamus guttatus; assembly: GCF_000705375.1. Next base: position 604,892 of record NW_010587488.1, on the reverse strand, counting down.
ATATGAGTAATCATATTTTATTTCCTCACTGTATGGTAGAACTTTAAATATCTTCTTGGTCCAGATGGATAGATGTGCTCTTATTACTTGATTGGGGATTTAGGGGCAGGGAGGGACGGAGAAGCGGGGAAGGGATTTTGAAGTTGATTTTGAACATTTTTTGTGCCATATAATCCTTAGGCAAGTAATATTGCAAAGAATAAAAATTAAGGACTTTGGACTTTTGAGAAAATCATAAAACATGACAATTTCCTCCAAAAGAGTATATTAAATTATACCTTAGACATCTGAGAAAGAATCATCTTCCTGTCTTGAAATTTCTGTACTAATTGCATTCATTGGTACCAGTAATGCTTTCACAAGTAAAATGGACAAACAAGTTGAATAACATTTAGCAATAATATATTTGCTTAATTTTTTTCCTCTTTATTTGTTTGTAAGTAGTTCTGTGTCTATAAATGCCTTAGTTCTATAAATGGCTAAGTGGTATTTATTGAATGCTACTTAAATCAATCAGATGTCAAATAAATTTTTCAGTGTTGATATATTTTACTCTTCAAGACTGCTCCAATCAAAGCTTGAGATGATCACGCAGTCTTCACCATTAAGAGGCATACCACAGAATATTATCTCCTTCCTCTCTCTCCGTTTTCCAAAAACATACTCTCACATATGAATGCATACATACCATGATTTCTTTTCCTTTATATAGACATATATATAAATATGCAAGTACTGAGAAATGGAAAAGATATTCAACATTTCTCAGCAGATGGTACTTCAGGGTAGGAGTTGCTTAATATCAGGGGGAAAAAAAAGTCATTTCAGCATTGCGGTAAAAATTGTTGAAACTCTAAAATAAGCTTTTAAAAAACAACAGTTGCTGTGGTAAAGACAAGACATCTGGTATCCTTAATAGTTTTAATGCAGAGTTCCTTATATTCAGGAACAAACTGTGAAACAGCATCATGCTTCCTTTCAGACTATTGACTTTAAGAGATTCTTATGACCACGTGTCCATTTAAAATGTTATTTCAAATGTCCATTTAAAAGAATTGTTGGAGTAAACAGATGTCCTATGTGGGAGCAGTCCTTGGAATTGCAGACAAATCACTTCCAGTCCTGAATATATGGGATTTGATGAAGAATATCATTCAGACTGCTTCCCAATAGAATTGAGGTATAAAGAAGAAAACACTCACAGCCATTCTTCAGTCATGTTAGGCGGTGCTTTCAAAGCAGTGTAGGCACCAACTCTGCTTTCATCTGTGCCCTGAGGGCAGGATACTACGTGGTGGTCTCCAAGGAACTCCTTTGTGATGGGTACAGGAAGAACTTCCTCATCCTTGGCAGCATCAAAAGGCTCAACTCTTATGCTTATGCATCTGTGGCTTTCCCTTGCATCATGTCCACAGGCAAAACATGTTTAAAGCATTCCCCACAAGAAGAGAGAGCTTTCTCCTTCCTTTGCCTAATTGCCTTCAGTCATATGGGAGACTACCTGTCCTTTCTAAAGGACACTAAGGTCACTCAGCTGTTGGGAGAGTACCTAGCTGGTGAGGTATGGCACATGCTAAAATTTAGCTTTAAGGGTCCTTTTGGAGCTCTTGCATGAGGAAGGAGACAGCAGGTCAGAGAAGTGCCATTGCCTTCCCCTAAGCGTGAACCTGGCTCTGCAGTGTTCAGTTATCCTGCGCAACACCAAACATTGCCAGCAGACCCAGAAAAACTTTTCTGTACAGGGCTCAGCCCAGCTTAAGCCATGGTCCAAAGGAATAGGATGGCCCTCAACTGGGGAGGGCAAGAAGCAGAAGGACCATCTCCTCTCACCAGCCTGGGCTCTGTCCACTCACATCAGAGGATGGTGATGTTGTTTCACCTCCCAGCAGCTCCCTATTTGGACCACAATCCCTCAAGAATGTATTAAGGAAAAATGTATCTTTTTTTTTAATACAGGTAATTTTTCTTTACAAGTCTCAATGTATATCAGCGTTTTGTAAGCTCTACTAAGAACTGCTTAGAAAAATATTTCATCCAGCTTAGTTCATATCTTACTAATCACCAGTCATAACAGTTCTAATTAGATATGACATTTTTCATCATTCACTTGCTCAAAGGTAAATGTGTACTTACTGGAATGTTCTTATCTGCATGATTTAGAGGCCTAGCGAAAAAATGGTAGTTTTAATTTCTGCAGAAGGGGTCAGGAAGAGGAAACGATCTGAAAGCAAATAGAAGTGTGCTGATTTGCTAGATCATGTTCCTTGACTCCAGGCAAACATTTATTTTGTGGTGTCCCTCATGTTCTCTCTCTCTTTGCCTTTTTCAAGGATCGAAGTGTTGTGCATACCTGTTTTCAAAGTTGAGATGAACCTCAAACAGTTGAAAAAAATGTTGTGCTTGTAATTCATTTTGTAATCTGATTTCATGGACAGTTGTCTTTATGCTTTCACCTCATATGATGTGCATGTTACAGAAACATCAAATGAATGTATAAATAGTCAAAACTGACACAAGTTCAATTCATTAATAAATTCCAAATTACTAATTCAATTAGTATTTTTTAAATGCTATAAAAATATTTTATTGGATTTGATTGCAAATGAATTTTCACATTAGGTTTTGATTTCTCTTGGTTTACTCTTGCTATTACTGAAACTGTTTCTGGAGTCTTGCCATGAATTTTAGTGATGCAAGACAGCCTCTTGCCAGGAAAATTCACGTTCAAAACCTGGCCAAAAGTAGGTGAGAAAGAAGTTTTATCCTATTAAAGGTAGTGAAGGTATTTCTGTAATGATTCCATTACTAGTCAAAGTGCAAAATAATCACCTATTTCCTGCGAATAGCCTAATTCTTCCTTTCTCTACTTTCATGCAGGAGAAGAAGTAGCTGCCATTCAGTCCAATCTTCCCCAACACTTCCCTGTCTATTGGCAAACCTTAGTTTTTCTAAAAAACCTTAGTTTTTCTGGAAATATCCTACTGCAGAGCTATACACACAGATTCTTCCATAAAACTTATTGCTGAGCTCGAACAAAAAAAAAAAGGGATGAAAAAAAATCATGTAAATTGAATCATGTAAATGATTTTTTTTCAAAGAAAGAGCTCTAAGTGGAAGAAGAAAATAAAACTTCCCATGAGTGAGCAGTCTTTGAAAAACACTGAAGCTTTCTACAGCGTTGGTCTCTTCAGAATATAGAAGATTTACCTTTTACAGTTGCAGTTGCTTTACATCTACATGTCCTGTATAAAGAAGAAGTTAGAGAAGCATCTGGAAAGAACAGTTATGGTAATTCTGCAGTTAATGCATAAACAAAGCAGTGGAACAGCAGCTCCCCATGTTAAAAGGGAACAAGCCCAAAGAATTCCTGCATATAGATGATTAATTATCACTTTTTTCATCACGTGATTGCATCAGCCAACTTCATTGCAACTGATGAGATTATCCAAATCTATGCCTGATCACAAGATTAAGTGAGAACTGTAGCAACTAATGTCTCTTACAGTTGCTGTAGCAAACTTAAAAAGTCAGTCCAGCTCTGAATCTACTGTTTTGCAACATTTTCGGCTATGATACTAGCTCCATCTCCACATACAAGTGATATCTATTGCTTAATTCACTCTCCCATTCAATATTCTTGACCACTGGACTGCAACAGAGTCAGTGAGCTGGAGCTTGCTGGAGGACAGCAATTTCATTTCAGAGCTCTCAGGGAGCAGTTTGCATCCTTGATGAATAGGCCTCAATAAAAGCTGCCCGATGGTCACTGGCATAAAGAAGTCACCCTCCCATAGACAGCCACATTCAGCATACAAATTGCAGACTTGCTGCAAAACACTATCGCTCCTGCAAATGCTGCTTTAATGAGGAGCCTTCTCACTTCAGGCTGCATTTCAGGAGAAGAGGAGGCCTGTTCATAAAGGTTTCCTGAATGGTTGATGGGGAGTTCCCAAACTTCTAGTTAGCTGTCAGTGTCTTGCAGTGTCTTGTGACCTACCAGTTAATCTTTACAGCTGTGAGTCTCCTGAGACAAATCTGCCAGCTTTCTTTAATTTAACTTTTCCAACCCAATTTCAAAGAGATATATTCTTTGAAATGGTTGGGGCTGATTTTGAATGTGCCTTGGTGACACAACAAAATCAAACCTTGACCGAAGGATAACATTGAATTGGACTTCAGAGACAGTCAGGACAGCAATGCATTTTATAGCAGTCAGATTATGTCTCTCAGTATCTGCAGGATCTTCCAAGCATTTTCTGAGCATGAAACACACACAAACTCTTTGCATGACAAGGAACAGAGTTTGTTAGGGGCAGCTGGACCACTTGAGATTTGGAAAAACACAGGTGTGAGCCCTCGATCTGAATCAGGCAAGCTGCCTTCAGTGCTGGATTATAGCTCTTTTCACTGTGGAAACCTTCTTCAGCTACCCAGCTGGTCGATGGTACAGTTAAATTTCATGACTCCCAATTATGTGTTTGTAGATGATTCTGTGACTAATTTGGTGGCATAATATATAATACATTAAAATGAATACACTCCCTAGGTTTTTTTATGGTGTCAGTGACTTGGGCCAGGCTGCATAGAATGGATCCCAAATGGTGTTCTGGCAAGAAAACAGTTACTTCCAGATGGATCATTTATACCATTTTAATTTCTTCAGCTAAACTGCATTCCTGTTAAATGAGTGTGCTGTGGATATTTACAATTGTAGAGATCAATAGGCCATTTAATAAAGGCACATTGGAAACCTACCTCACACGATCCATCAGGCTTAAAGCACATAGAAGTATTGAAAATGCAAAGTCATTTCTCTAACTTTACTCATGTAAATATCACATTAGAAAACAAAAAAGAAAAACTGTTGAGAGATGCAGAAAATCATGAAAACATTAAAAATGAAATATTAAACCAAATGTGCCCTGATCTAGAAATCTCTACAGTGTACCAAGGAGACTGCATAATAATATTACCCACCCACTCCCCTCTCCACCTCCCCCCCCACCAAAAAAAAAAGGCTGCAAACAACATTCATTTCATATGTAGTTTTAATTTTCTATAAGCTCATGTCTTTTTTTTTCCCCTGAAATGTAGCAGATACTTACAACTATTCTATATACATGATATCTACAGAAAACTATAATTCACAAGCTGATTTTGTTGGTTATCAATTTCATTAACTGAAATGTTTAGATTAATTAAAAAAACTCCTAAACAATCATTCCTTTTAAATGGCAGGTGTGAAGGCTGACAGGAAGAATAGTTGCTTCTTAGTTATAAATCTTCACAGACCCTCTGGGTTGATGGCAAAGAAAGAGGAATAAAGCTTGTACATTTTTATTTTGCTGCAATGAAACATATAGCTTCATTGCATACTTCAAATATTTATTAAGGTTAACTACTTTGACTTATTTTGGGTAGCTATTGGAATCACTAATGGGCACAGGTGACTGTTAAGATGGGCAATGCAGTCTCTCAAATTTTTAGGCTCCTCAGTGTGAGATCTAAAGCCACATTCAGGACCCCCTCACTCTCCCTGGGAAGAGAGAAGTGCTCCAGAAGGGAAACCCAAGGGTGCTGTGCGCTGGGCACCCAGGGAGGTCAGAAAACACTCACAAATACTTAATGAAATATATTATCTGTTCAAGCCCCTCCCAGGAGAATGTGTCATCCACAAGGAGGAAAAAAATAAAAGTAAAAAAAAAAAGGGAAAGAAAGAAGGGTTGAATGGTTTTATTTCAGAAAGAAAGACATGTGGCACCAACAGGAGAGAGACAAGTGCCCAGAGCACTTGGGCAACGGTAGATGGGCCTGAGGTCAGGTAGTTTGAATCCTCTTTGACTCAGACATTCTGAATTTCAGCCTTTTTTTTTTCAATACAGATTCAGGTATTTTCATATCTGGGATGCATTTTCACTGAAATGTTTCAGGGCAGAATACAGTGGCTAGTCAGTTTTATATATTTATTTTTATTGATTGGAAAAATTGTAGAGCTGTCAAGTAGAATGCTCTATTTGTTCAACTAATGCTCAAGCTCAACTTGCTTTACTAATGCTCAAGTAGTATTTGGTTGATTGCCTCTCCTTGTTTCTCTTAGAGTCCGTTAAAAACAAGTCATGTAGCTCACGTGTTCGCCCTAGTTCTTGTTACAGACAAATTGATCACGGCTTCTTGCAATAAAATGCCATTGGGTTCAGATGAGCCGAAGTTTCTGATGATTTCTGATGACCTCTTACAGGTGAGAACTGGGCAGGAGAGCAGTGCAATGGCATATTGCCATACTTCATGATAGGGATGAAGGGAAACTTTTATTCCTTCAGAGTTCAGTTTAGCATCAACTGAAGTCACAGGAAAAATTTCTGATGGATTGCAGTAGAACTGAGGCCTAAAGCAGAGAGAGGTATGTAAGTCTGTGCCTTGGTGATCCTGCTAGGGCATAGAAGCACATACATATAAGATAGGCCTAGTTCTTGGCAATGCGCAATTTTAGTTACAATGCTCAATGGAAATAAGACAAATCAGTTTGGTGGGAGAAGAGAGATCTATTTATTAGATGAGCTAATATGGAGCTATAAGCTTTCTGGGAGGCTATGTAAAAATAGTTCTTCCCTGGGCTGAAAACAGAGGAATGAGCATCAAAGTGTGCTCACTTGGCAGTTATTCTGCTCTGCCACCATGGCAGCCCGTCAGTTGCCAAAATCTTTTCCCAGGCAGCAGCACTGAAATCTGAACCCACTTTTGGGTAAAAACACTCTCAGTGGCAGGTCTGTGTCATGCAGATTAGAGAAAAAGACCATAATGCATTTAATGACATCAATTTACTTAAGGCATGAAGCACCCTGTGATGAATTTTGGTCAAGAAATGTGCAACTTGATGATTCAGATAGTATCCCTGCAGATCAAATGAGCTTGGAGAAAATATTTTAACTGCCCCAAAGTGAACTTTCCCTTGTTTTTTAAAACATGTGCAAGGTAAACAAAAAACGCACTTTGGATCAAATAATGGACATAGACTTTTTTTGAGAGAGACTTTGGAAAAATACATATTTTTTATTTTTTTCCAAATTAAGCATTAAATTCAAAATGTTATTGATTGAAAAGACAAAGTTGTTATTTGTTCTTCTCTGAAGAAATTGAGAGATTATATTTTAATGTAAAATACAGTGAAATCAAGGGAAAAAAAATCATCAGAGCCTGATTGCCTGTGATGAGACACATGGACAGTACCTATCATGACTTAGGCAGCTATTTTGTCTATAGTAAATCACAAAATAAGGATAGATGGACTCTTGAGATCAGCTAAGAAAAGTCACATTACGTTTTTGTACAAATAAAGGGTGGTCAGAACCAACAGAAGAGTGCTTTCCATGAACACATTCATTTTATGTTAACATTGTCAACAAGTTAAGTAAATGTCAAAGCTCTGCCATCTAACTGCAAGTTTTGGCAGGTCCTGGTTCATTTGTAAGGACAGAGTCACTGGTTCCAAATAGCAGATTATCATCATTTGTTGCATTCCCAGTGCTGTACCTCTCTGAATCATTTTTAGACATTTTCACCAGGCTATTTCCATTCTCTGTTCTTCTGAAGTGCTTCACTTGTATTGGGTCATTCAGGCTCAAAGACTCTTTGGGGACTCTTTGGAGGACAGGCAGGAAAATGCACTGGGAACAGCACACGCAGTGGCTGCCCTCCAAGATGCTTTTCCTCTTTTCCTCACTGCAGCTACAGTCCTGGCCCCACATGCTTCTCCACAGCTTCATGGACACCCCATCCAGGGGACCCTTTCCAGCTGTGCTGTCCTAAGAATAATGTTTCCAGGTATCTTCTCCCTGCTCCCTGTTAGATTATGATTAGCAACCCATCTAATCCCAAACAGTCTGGACCGAGCTGCTCAACAGCGAGTTCCAAGCCAGGAGTACTTGACCTCAGCTGATGTCTGAGTTTTACCTGCTCATCTACATTTCTCACCTTCACTCAGCTGAGAATTTTCCTGACATTTTCAGAGACTGAACACCTTTGAGATTATCACTTCCCACTTGCAATAGGCTGATGGCTCAGAAGCTTTTGGCTGAGATTGGCAGCCAACCAGTACTTCATTTCCTTAGCACCTTGCTTAAAATTGGGATTAGATCCTCAAGAGATCCTCAAGTTTATATCTGATCCATTATTACTACTACAACAAATTTAGTTGGACAGATTGAAATTCAACTATCTTTGCTTTTCCAAGTATATTAATGTTCTGGAAGTTATGACCCACACTGGGCAGAATGCCTGAAACAGTGACATTTACCTTCTCATTTCTACACATATTTTCTAGCCCACTTAATTTGTTTTAATGAATCTATAAATCTGGTATTCTGTGGTTGCCATGCTACTTCATAATATAGTAAAGTTTTAAAATAAACCATATTTGTAAATTGGAGTCCACAAAGTTTTCACTGCAACAGCAACAGATCCTATGGATAATCATATGTTACATTATAGCCTTTCAGCATAGACTCATTAGTCTGATTATTTGGCTGATGGGGAGTTCATTAAGAAGAAAGCAGCCAGACATTTTTAAGTAGAAATCTTCCTGATAAAATAACCCCAAATAAAGAGGGACAGTTCACCTCTCTCTACTGTATCAGCTATCAGCAGTACAATCAAACATTTTACCTATGCCAGAAACCTCTATCAAGTCTCATAAAAAAACTATAGAAGTTCTTAGGCATATTCAATATTTTCTTTCAGCTTTGACTGTCCCAGCATCCCATACTCCGTGTTTATTCTTCCCACAGTCCTGTGAAATGACCTTAACACTGAATCAGAATGGAAAAGAGTTCTTGATTTTCCAAAATTTCCTCATCTTGTTTCAAGCCTGAAGTTTCTGCTTTTTTCATTTAAGTGTTTTCTCAGAACAAATGAGTCTTAATTTTTTTAATTATTATTTTATCCTAGATAAGAAAAAAAATCTAATTACTATAATTTATTTATAATTGAAACTCAAAGTGCATTAAATTTTGAGATGCGAAACGATTTGAAATTGGAAAATCAGAAAGGAAGATGCTCTCAGAATTAAGCCTGTGTTGTGAAATCTTTCACTTTCACCAAGTCAATATTTATAGATTTGGTCAAAGAAAAAAATGCTCCAAATGGTCCTAATTATATTTTGAAAAAAAAAAAAGAAAAAAAAAAAAAGATTGTTGACATAATATGTTGAATTAACTTAATTTGTTGAACAGATCTCATGAAAACATTTATATATCTCCCAGTGCATTTAAATATTTGTTGGGATTAATTATGCAATTCCACATCTTCTTGGATAAGAACACTAACTGTCATGAAAATTTAAATAATTTGCAATTCTGGCAATAGTGTGACAATAACTCTCAGTGAGAAATTGCTAAGCTGTAATTATTTTAAAATCCATTATTTTGCTATTTAAGCTTTAATAATAAAAGATCACATGATGTCACATATTCAGCGTGATGAGTTAAAGCCTTAATTTAGGAAAACTTTTCATGTTGGCTGCAGTGGGATTTAAGCAGAACAATAACTGGTGTCAAAAAGTCTATCCAGAGTGATTCTGGGCACTGAAGCACAGCCAGAGGCAGATCCTGGTCAAGACTTTTTTGCAGGACAGGCAAAACTCACTGCTACCATCACAAGGACATGGATAAAATTAGTAAACCCAGGGGAGACCAGCTTGCAGGGTTTGGTCTAACGAGGTGCAGGTAAGTGGTGCTGCAAGCTGCTGTTCTGCTTGAATATAGGGGTGGTCTGTAGGCGACTGAACTGATTGAAACTGATTGAAAGTCAGTGAAAGTTTTGGCAGTTTTGCCTCATTGGAGACAAAATTTTACCTGTTAGCCTACCCACATACATATACAAAGACCATGATCCACTCTATCTTAGACTAGAGTTGGGGAATAGATGAATAAATCTTCCATTTTACTGTTTTATATCATTTTGAAAAACCTGATGCTGGAAGGGGGTAAAGGAGTCTATTGTTTGACCCATATGAATTAAGAGGCAGAATAAAAATTGAAATGAAGGATGGTCTCTTTGAACGAGACCTCTTCTTTATGGATAAGTCACATTTGCTCCTGCCTTTAATATTACTCATTTTAACTTGTATTTTTTTTAATGTGACTGCATTGAAGGGATACTCATTAATATAACTTGAACTCTTATTTTTACTTTAACTCTGTCCATTTCTCTTAGTTCTTCTTCACTGATAACATTTTCTCAAGGAATATGTATTTGTATATATCTATATGAAGCGATTTGTATTTATTTGCACTTTTTTTTTTTTTTACTTAGGAATTTATCCCTAAATATATTTTTGGAAAATACTTCAGCAAATGTATATGTGTCACACTGTTCCACTCTTCAGCTTCAGAAAGACATTTTGCTTAATGCACATTACCTTTCCCTCAGCAGAGTAGAATACAATTTTATGCATACACCAAGCCAGTTTGGATAGCTCCCAAACCTGCAATCCAATCACACTTTCAGTAATTCCCCTTTACAATTTTCTCTATCCCCTTAGTTCAGAATAGGAATGAGCACAGTATTTCTTTCCATCAGACTACCCAAAGAAATCTTTGTCCAGTAACGGAGGCTGAGAATAAACATTTCAAGATTGAAAACCCATTCATCTGTAAACAGAGATGACATGGCTGACATTTGCTGAAAAAATAAGCAGAGATTATCTTTTCATAGTGGAAGGAGATTGAGAATGCACAAAAAAGCTGTTTTTTTTTTTTTTCTGGAAAACTGTTTCTCCTGGTAAGTTGTGGTGATCACAATCTTTAAGTTAAACTAATTGCTTGGCCACAGCAATTTAGACTGCATGCACGCTAAGCGAACAGGACCCACTGCTTAGAGATGACTTCACAAAGAACTGCAAGTCTTTTGCTACCTTCATCTGCAAGAACAGAAGTTTAAAACAAAGTTCCTGTCTTTACTATCACCTTTAATCTTACCTTTTACCTTACCGCCTTTTCGTCTTTAGAGGTAGTGGCATGTAAAGAAACTTCATACTCCCTATGCATTCTTTTGGGGAACAAATTTTGAGATTTTAAAAAAAATGGCTAAATCTGCTGTGCCTCCAACATCTAACTAGAAGTCCAATACTATAACTCCCATTTTTTCCTGTATGCCTTATGTTTCTTTTTTTTTTCCCCATAAATTAATACCTGTGTTTTTTTTCAGGAAGTCATTTTTTTAAAAATACATAGTACTCTACCTAAAAGATTGAGTGCATCCAATGTAAACTGGAGGGAAAAAATAGGCTTTGCAAGGAAGAGAGAGTAAAAGAAGACAAAAATAAGCTTAAACAAAAATGTATGGATGGCCCTTTAAGGAACTATGGGAAAGTAACTTCAAGTGCAAGGGGTTAGAAAATACTACTTTAATACATCCTTAGTAAGGGAAAGAAAATGATCACAAGGGGCAGCTGTACTGTAATCTACACCTGCTTACAACTGCCAGTTTCATTATCAGTTTCAAGGACATGAATGATACATCTGACCAACATCCAAAATGAAAATGTAACAGACTCCAGTGAGTGTAGGTTTTTCCTTTATAGGGAAACCTGTGCTCCATCAATATGATATACCTTGCTTCTTTGGGAATATGAGAGCTGACTTGAGAGCCGACTGGTGTTTCTTTTTCCACAGATGAAATCCCTGACATGAAATCTCTCCTTATTCACTCAACATGGCTGATTTCCAAAGAATTTTCCAAGCATGTGTTTCAATTTGCTCTGATGACATCCCTGTCTGGTTGCAGATGCGGAGGATCAGCTCTGGCTCGTGCTTCCCTCAGTTTCCTCAGCAACAGGATTCCCTAGGGAAATCCATCACGGAGGAGCATGGGTTCAGCATGCACTTCTCATCTCTCCTCACCTTCTTCCCTTCGCACTCTGGGGCTGACTTGAGCCAACCGGTGCAGATCTGGGGCAGGAAACACTGGCTATAGGAGCCTTTACAACAGCAGATCTGTTGTAAACAACAAGGCGAATACACAAGGACAATATCCAGTTCTTCTATACCTGTAATGCAACGCATCATAGATAACCATGAGAGGGCAAGTTAAGCTCCAAGAAGAGGAGGATTCAACATAATATTTTCTAGCAGTAAAAATAATATACTATAATCCTCCTTACTATGTTTCTTTGTTCTCCATGTCTTTTCTTTTTTGTCAGGTTGACCAAAAAGGCAAATGAAATGATAGGTATAATGCTATAATTATTCTACTTCTTTTTACTACAATTTGTCAGCCTCGTGTGTGACAGCCAAAAGGAAATCTTTTTAGTTTTGTTGTTGTTGTTCCTTCCCCAATGCTTCAAGCACCAAGACAATTTTCCTGATGCTCTTTGTCTACTGTGTCCTTTTCCTTCTCCTCTCTTTCCAAAATCAATGAAAATTCAGCATCCCATCAAGAGAAAACACACACACCGAGTTCACTCATGTCAAACGCTCTAATTTATTTATATTTGCTTTGGAAAAGAACCTGAGGCATAGAAGTTAAACCTGTGCAAGCCCACAACTGCCAACAGGCAGCAGCTGTCAGCAAAGCAAAAGCAGTCTTTCGTCAGTGAGTCATAAATGGCTGCTGAGGAAACTTGCTGCCTTTTTTTCTCCTTCTGCCCTCTCCTTCCTGCCAACGCTGACACGAAACAAAACCTTCCACCCCAAAAAGCAAAGTCGGTTTGGTTTTTCAGAAGGGGCAGGCGTTTCATTGACGTCCTCTCTGCTGGAGTGTAAAGAGAATCGTTTTGCTACTTCTGCTTTGGAGGCTGCCCCATCCAAGCAGAGCCCTGCACATTCCTGCCGGGTCGTCTCACCGCTGGCCTGGCAGGAAGAGGTTGCATGCAAGGGCTTGCAGGCTTGCACCCATGCTGCAGACTGGCCCAACACTGCTCTGGGGGCTCTGTAGTTAACTGTGCTGGTTGGATGCTGAGCCCAGGCTAATAAGCCCTGCTGGGAACAGAAGACTAGCCGAGATCCATGGGCTGCAGCACCACGAGATCAATAGTGTGACCCCATCGGTGAGGATGTAAAACATTTCAGTCTCTCTGTTGGGCTAACGATCTACACTGCTGCACACTCAGATGTGTCACTGCAATGACAATGCTTTGCAGTTTGACACTTTCTTAGGCTTTAAAGTCTCCATTAAAAGCTATGGTCCTGCTGTGCCGGGTGCTGCACAAGCAAGTGATTCGGAGATGGACAAAACATCACCAAAACTGTTAAGTGCAGTCTATCCTCCATGTAAGCTGCCCATGGAAAGCAAAATGTTTCTGAGGTGAGAACAGTCTCCAGACCAAAATGTGAGCATATATCACTGTCCTAAACACAAACAGATGTGAGGAAGGACTGCAATTATAACTAGCTGGGAGCAGAGCTTTCCTGGAGATGTTTAGTAAGAAGTATGTAATATATAATCAGAAGAAACACCACAGAATAAAGCACAGAGAAGGAGCAGAAGCTTAGCCCATGTCTGAAGAAGCAATGTAATGGTCACATACTAAAAAGGAAAAGCATAAAGAGTTTTTGAATGAAAGGGATTCGAAGTTGAAGCAAAGCATCTCTGTGCTATTGTTTGGTTCCTGCTGCATTCAGGAAATCAAGTCTTTGTACAATTTTGTGAATAGCTATGATTGTATCCAGGCTGCCTGAGACATAATCACCTTCTCTTTCAATTCAGAAGCAGAACAAGAAACATGGCAAATTTCTTGGGTAAAATAATGACAATAAAAGATATAAAAGGCATAATTTTCCCTGAAAGTGTTAAGGTTGAAGTTGCAATAGGGCTCCTAAGAGGTTTGATGCCTCAGATAGTTATTCTTTTACCACAGAATGTTGACCTGGACCTATGGTTTAGGGCTTTGATCTTCTTAATTTCTGTTTGAACTTTGAATGTCAGAGGTGCTTAGTTTGGGCAAAAAGAACAAAGTTTGGACAACTGTCTTATTTCAAGACCTTATCTCTGCCTTTGCAATGATGTATTCATCATTCCTTACATAGCAGAATTTCCCACTGTGAAATTCTGGAATGAAAATCTCCTGTCAGTAGTTTCAAGAGCTAATAATTCCCCTGCCTTTTAGGGTGAGGTTAGCCTTCTTTCCTTTGTCACAGACTTTATCTGAAGACTATCCCTTCAGTCAAACTGAAAACGGTGTGACATTGCCTTCCTACCTGCTAATTGTTGCGAATGTTAATAAATAATAAGTGTGTTAAACTATTCATATTTCCCCATTATTTTCAATAAGCTCCAATTAAATCTTACTTATGAAGAAGATGCATATCTTGTGGTCTTTTACAATAACAGCTCATGATCATGTACAGGTTTTCGAGGCTGCAATTCATGCTTAGGTGAGTTTCCCTTCTTCACCTATGCAGCAGTTTGCTCCTGTAATGAAGGTCCTCATCACTGCACTACGCCTCAGTCCTCACAGAGGTCCTAACTTCCATTTTCGTCAGACCTCCTGGGAAACCAGAAGGTTGCCCTATCAACCAGAGTGTATGTTCATCTTCCTCTGCCTTCAGTGCCATAGAAACCAGAGCAAATCTCTGTGGAAAGCCCTTGTGAGATCCCTCTCCTTCATCTAGCCCTCATACAACTCTGATAAAAGTCAGAGAATTAAGCTTGGGACTTCTTGGCTGTTGCCTTCTTGTCAAGTTTTTAAAAAGCTCACCTATTCTCCATGTATTCTTGCCAATAATGGTGAAACTCAAAATAAGGGGTACATGACAAACCCATCATGTTCAGTGACCAATTCAAGAAAAAAAAAATCCAGCGATTGTGCAAGCACAAAAATGTTGGAAGTATGTTATCTGGAACGTAATCTTGTTTTTATTTTGGGCTATAGTTTCCATGTGCGTACATTTCTCCTTGTGATTGAGAAGAACAAGAGCATCAGAAGCCCTTAACAAAATTTTACTATATACATGCATCTCCATAATATTGGCATTAGCATTCTTTGCTTATCTTGATTATGAAAGTACATTAATGCTACATTCATAATAATGGGGTAGGAACCTTGTGGTTCTTCTGCAGTTATAGCATCACTGAAATGCTGTTCTATCTTCCTTTTTATTTTATTCATAAAGTATTCAGGAATAGGTGACTGCAAAGCAAATTTGGATCATGATACAGTAAGTGACATAAAAAAAGAAAAAAACAAGCACAAATGTTAAAAGCATTTGGCCCTTGAAACTAACAATACAAACAAATGGAGAATGCAGTCTAAACATCAAGCAACAGTCATGACAGTGTTTTACACAAAAGCATACTGTGGGTTCCTTGCAGTATGGCATTACATAACATCTTGAAGGATTTCTGAGAACAAAATCTTGTACATATGGTTTAGTGATGGCCTTTATATTTTCCTGGGAAATGATGTTCTTTATGCATTAATTCATTCACAGATGAAAGGCAGGATCTGTAATATCATGTTCCAGATAGAATTTTTTTTTCTCTCAGCAAAGATAGCATAGTCAACTTCCCGGCAGCCATGCTCTGATAAAAAAGGGGAAGAATAGCTCACCTTATTTATCAAAACAGGCTCTTTGCCTGAGCTTGCTTCCCTGCTGCTGCTTTGACAGTGACTTCCTACATTGATGTCCAGCTCTTGAAGGACATGATGCTGAGCCACTGTTGCTCTTCAGTGACTATTTCAGTGAACATCAAATCTACACAATTACCTCTGGTCTAAATTCTACTTCTTTCTCTAACCTCCTATTTCTCTTTAATAAAGTTCAAATAAAAAATAAAATAATAATAATAAAAAAGAATAGTTGATTAGTAGAAGACAAATACTTTTTATTGCTTCCCTGCAATGCATGTATATATATATACATATACACACACAGTCTGTGCTAAAACCTCAGTGACTGCAAAATGTGAAATAGAGAGCTTACAGTAAGCTCATAATATTTCACCCACCCATATCATCTGCATGGGAGGTTCAAAATGAACATTTTAATTTTAGTACAAAAGAGAAGCCACCAGGATTGCCTCACATTCTTTTTCTATACCATTTTATTCAACAGCATGATCCCTTTTGTTTATATAAGCATGGTCACATAAACAATGTAGTCATGGTTTATCTTATTATAGATATAAACTAGGAAAGTATACTACAAGACCTTAAAATCAATTTTGCTTACATTGCATTCACCTCTGAACTTTGGAAGGAATGCATTCCTTAAACTAAGATCGCACTCTCCAGGTGACTTTTCTCACTTTAGCTTAAAAGAAAAGGCCTAGACTTTGCTGCTGACACAACTACAGCATAGATATTCTAAACAGTTTGTTACACACATGCAAGATTAATGAACTCTAATAAGCTTATGCTGCAGAAGTAGCCTGTGATGTTATTCCCTCAATGTTTCTTTGGGCAGTCTTTGGCTGATTTAATCTAACTCAGTGTACACACAGAGAAATACATCACCATGACCAATGTGACAGCACTTCCACCAGCAGGCAGTGCTGTCTCTTCACATTAAGGTTTTGCAGTATTCTATATAATGTTTTGTATAGCCTTTAATTAAATCAAAGACCTTGAGGATGTGATGAGGTTGCATACGTTATTTATTGTAAAGGAGACATGGAAGAAAGAAGGCAAAGAAGCTTGTGCACTGTTGTTGTTCCTTGCAGTGTCACAGTGAATCGTTTGTTTTAAGTCTGTGCTACAGCTCGTGGTAGCAGCTTCTACGTGGCACAAGGATGTTTTGCTGGTCATGGGAGCAAGCCTAGGCTCTGCGAGCGCTTGGCAGAGCTCGAGCTTTTTCTGTCTATGAATGGGTGAGAGGAGGAGAAGCAGCTATGCCTAGGAGTCTTTTGGATGACCTTTTATCAGCAGATTCTCCAGACATAGTGGCTCTTCTAGGCACTTACCCAAACACTTCTACCCAAACACTTCGCGGAGCCCAGCGAGAAGACTAGCACCTCTGGAAACTCGGGAGGAATGATGAGAGGGAGATATCATCAAAAGTGTCACCAAGCTTGCTTTATATACATAGAGGAGCTTATAGATAGGGCTTTCCTTGATCCACCCTGGCCAGTAGGTGGCTTAAATATAGCACACTCCCTGCTTGGATCTGGACCCAAGGATGCCAAGGGGAGCCAGCAGCCATGGGCAGTCCAGAGAGAGCACTGTCGGAAAAGCAGTTTATGGACAGATCGTCAGGGAAAGGAGGAGAATACCCTGGAGACAGTGTCACAGTAACCTGGGCTCAGAAGCATGAGTGTGGGAGGAAAAGTCTGTTTTTTCCTTTCAGATTTGTTCTGGTATTTCCTGGACTAAGGACAACTCCTTTACACCACACGCATGAATTTAAGAAGTGGCTAAAAGAACCAGCAACTTGTTTTTTAACTTGCAAGTCATAACAACTTTTAAGAATCACAGGAAAGATTCATAAAGAGTCTTTCCAAAATTAATGATAGCACTGAACCTTAATATTTCCTTTTTTTTTTTAATGTAGTATAGACACTGGATCTCAGTCTTTCTTCTTACATTAAGTAGACACAGCGGTTTCTGTCTCTATCTTCCCCTAGTCACACCATGTACTGGTTTCTAGTTCTCTCCACTTTTGCTCTTTTCCAGGTCACATTTTCCATATCCCTTATTTCAACCTATTGAGTTTTATCTACGTAGATGCCTGTTTTCCCCCTCTCTGCTCTCACTCATTATCATGTCTCCTCCCTATGAGCACATGCCTCTGAGAGAGAGAAAAATCATATTAAATAAATAAAAACCTATTCTAAAATAATTTGAAAATGGCAAAACTTTGAAATATGACACCCTAGGACCTTCTACAACTAGGACATATTAGAAAGCAGAGAAGACTTCTACCAAAGTTCTCCCAAACTCTTACTTCTAACTTTGTGAGGCTGAGAAACAAAATACTAAAATCAGCCACATTTTCATGTACAGAGAAAAACTTTCATTGGTCCAGAACTGAATGTTGCCCATTCTGGGCCTTAAGCCAGGATAATTTAGTGGAGGAGGAGGGAGCCTACATTTGGAGCGAGAACGAGGAAGTGTTTCTCTGGCAGGTTGATTTAAGAGAATAGCAGCTGACAGAAACTGTTCTGGGAGATGGAATCTCACAGAGAATATTGAGAGAGATGGGTTAATGGGCAGGCGATGCAGGCATGGGATAGGAAAATGGAAAACTGGAAAAGCATGTGAAAGAGGTGCTTGTACATCTTCTGAAGCTGCAGATATGGGGAAGTGAAGAGGGCGTGATCTTTTCCTCCGTAGTGCAACATACCTTAAATAGCAACAAGGAACAAGATGAACCCTTGTATCATCCTGGGGAAGCTGCAGTGGAAAAAGAAGCAGTCATTCATCACCTTCTTCTGATGTGACTTTACATGAAGGAGTTTCACTGACTCTCCGAGTTCATCCAAGCTTGCCAGAGTTTCATTAGCGAGGTCTGAACATAACAAACCCAAGCCTGAGTTCACATGGGTTTTTATGCACTGGTTTGCACAGCTCAGCAGATGACTCATGGCAGAGCTAATGCATAAAAATGCAAGACATCATCTCTTCGAGCTTTTTTTCTGTTGTGAGCACCTGTATGAATTATCTGCCAACAGATGGTGCTATTACTACCGAAGACACTTTCTGAAGGCTTCCGTGGGATGCTTTGCCTTCCTACATCAAAGTGCGACATTTTCTGCTTCTACATGGACTGCTTTAGTTTGCCATCCCCAAAATGTCTCTGCTTGGGCGATACTAACACACAGATTTACATGACAAAGGCAATAGAAATGCCACATTAGGCAGTGTTGTAAAGACTGGTTCTGAAGGTGCTTTAGACTTGGGCCACCAGACCAGGTGCATTTGGCAGGGTAGTTTCTGGGTACGGTTCAGACTTGTGCCCAAATAAAGTACAACCATGGGGCTGGCATAGAGACTGTGGATGCCACTCCAGCCAGCTTGCACTCCCTAGGAACAGGGACTTTTCTGTTTGGGGTCAGGATCTCTGCTGGGAGCCAGTTGCACTGGCTTTTGCTTATTCTGCTGCTTTCCTGCAAGAATGCGAAATTAGCTAGCAGGTCACTGCTAGCAAAGAGCTGTGGCTTCTCCTAGAGCCATTTTTAACCCTTTCTGATGTACCTTTGGTTCACTAATGCTCTTTGCTGAGCAGTTTTCTGAAGACACAAGATTTTAAAAAACACACTAAAATTCATTATTTTTGTATACAACATAATACGTAGAAATTTTCCTCAGCAAATGCTATTGCCATGCAGTCTGCACAGTAAGTCTGGAAGAACAAAATCTTATGCATCTTTGGGAGAGATATGAGTCATAGCTAATTTATATCTCTATGAGAAAATGGAATGCATGTAAGTCTCTATCCCAGCTGTAACTAGGTTAACAGCATTTTGCCTTTCCACATTTCTCCATAGACTCAGTTCATTTGACATTCCCACTTTCTTGACTTAAATGATTGCATAATGCTGCAGTGTGCTGTTAAAGAGTTTCATCCCACATTTATGCAGCGAAAGAATGAAATCACTCCTGCAAACAATTTGTACAGGGGTTGGGTAAGCCATAAAATATTCTGGGAAATATTAAGATGCAAATGTACTATGTAAAGGCTTCAGATGTTTACAGTAAGAAGTCCTATAAATCTTAATTTGTAAGTAAATTGAAATACAAAGATAAAATAGAGAAAAATAGAATAAACAAAAGCTGCAGTATAAAAATAAACATCTGGAAAAGATGGCAGAAGTTCTGAGTTGTGAAGACAGATTTAATCCATGAAAAAAAGAAATTTGAGAGAAACTGGATGTCATGTAAAGTCATTAGAGAGGGAGGCTGGAGATGTTAGAGACAGTGGAGGAACAAGCTTCCTTTAGTATTACTGTCCATCTGAACAGTCAGAGAATATCAGAAAAAATAAATAAATAAAAGAGGAAGAATGAGAAGGAGCTAGAGCAAATACAACAGCTGATTGTAAACGTCCAGTGTCAAACTCACAGCAAGATTCGAACTAATAATAGCCATTTTGTATGGAAAGTCTGGAATGTCTGGTTTTCCAAAACTTACAAATGACATCTATGCATTCCTTTAAGGCAGAGAAAGAAAAGAGCTTGAGTGACATTAAGAGAAAAACTGAAAGTTTACCAAAAGAACCATAAACCACTTTTTACAATCTGGCATTCAGCTTTGATTAGTACCTCATACATGAATTTTAATGTTGCTAAATATAAAACCTATTTGTATGAATTATTGTATGAGTGGAGATAAGAAAAGCCATTGGAGATGAAACCTTAGGATTTTTTTCTATTGACTCCAGTGGCATGGTGACTCCAGTGGTCTCATGATTTCAGTAAAACAGACAATCCCAGTTTAAACGTATGGTATCAAAGATGAGTTTTAAGGGCTCAACTGCATATTCATTTGCAAGGGCTAATATGGATCTCTCACTTCTGTAACCTATGTTCCAGCACTGCTATTAAATCTGTACCCACTTTAAGTTTCTGCAGATTTGTCCATACACCAACATATTTTCACTATAAACTAATCAAAAGCCGTTGGATGCAAACACTCATTAATCATGCAAGTTTCTTAAAGAAGTGTGTCTTTTTGTATTAAAATCTGATGAGATTTCCACATAATATACCTATCAATGTTGACTAAATTATAAAAGTAGTCTTGAGACTATTGTGAGTAACAATATGAGAATGTATGTAATTATTGTGTTTTGATTTAATATGTGAATCAAATCAACAATGCCATAGAAATTTTATGTTTAACATTGTCCAGGGAGTAATGCAAAATGACAGGCAACATAAAAATGAAATGGCTTGGAAAACAGTGATCGGAATCTGGTTGTAGTTAAATAAAGCTGGGAACATCCTGACCTTCCATACAGCCAGATGTGGAAAATGCACTTCAAAGTCTTTAAGATAGAGCTAATGGTATACAAGATTAATGGGTGCTATTCCTGAAAGAAATCAGGAGCCTGGTAATCTTGGAATCCACCAGAACAAGGCATATGTGTAAAATACAACCTTATATTCCCTAAATAATGGGGAAGATATAGTTATATCTTATCTACAGCTGGGCAAAATCTCTAAAAACAGCTATTACATGTGCAGTCAGTGTTTACATTTGTTTCTTTTAGGAATTCTTTAACAACAGCTGTATCTTTCACTGAGATCAGACTGTGTTAAATTTTTTACCAAATAAACTTGGTTTCAAATAAGTGATTTTAAAAAACACACTTGGAAGTATTTCCAGAATTTCTGTTATTTCAGGCTAATCCATGGGAACATTCATTTTAATTTACTTGTGTACTAATTAGACAGTAAAATCATCCTGTTTGAAACCAAAGGAAAAGAAACACTTTAAGTTTTCACTATTAATTACATGTATATCTGACAAGCCATGCCACCATGTAAGAAGAGTGTATTTTGTAAAAAATCATATGTTGTAATGCATTCTATAGCACTTCCTGGTTAAAAAAAAAAAAAAAAAAAGTCAAGTTAGACAAATTGCTTCTTATGAATTCTTTTGCCTCACACTTTTTTGGCTTATATATATAAAAAAAATCCTTTATCGGGAAGCAGAGGTGCATCCGGATAGTTATGCTCTCAGCACATGGAATTCAGCTTCTAGTACATGGGATCATTTTTTTCTGTATAAATTAAAACATTTTTTAAGATCTCAGTGCATCTAATACTGGATATACTGGATGTACTCTGATGTAGAGCAAACCTTCTACTGGTTAATAAATGCACCTGCAATTTTTTTTTCATTTGTTATTTTATTAAAGAGGCTAACATTTAGTAACATACTCAGTACTATTATGTAACCCTGTGCTATATGTAATGGTGTCTTTTCTGTCATCTTCCATGTTCAGGCTCCCTCATTTCTCTCAAGCAACAAACGCAGACCAGAAGTCACCAAGCAAAATTCCTTGGTACAAAGAAAAGTGTAAAAACATATAAATATGTTATCTCACAACTGCATATCACAACTGGCAACTGGTCTACATACATAGTTTGTTGCCATCAGGCTTTCAACTTGCGCTTCATTTCATTCTGTTCACTTTGCCCCTTTGGGAAAAAAAAAGAAAAAAAGAAAAAAGAGAAGAAAGGAGCATGCAATCCATAAAGGAGCATGCAGTCCATTCTACTTTTATACTTTATGCAACAAAGAGGGGGAGCAGATGGCTTGGAGAACTGGTAACAAGATAGGAAGTCTTTTATCTCCACGCCAATGATTTAAACACATCTTAGGTTAAAGTGACTGAAATCTGTTCCCAAGAGACTGCTGCTCAAGTGAAAATCCTGCTGGTAGTTTCAGGACAGTCTCAGCACTTGCAGGAACCACATCACAACTGTCGTCTGGCTGCAACTGCAGCAAGGAATCTGGGAAAATGGAGCAGTCTAACATTCCTTTGGGTCCTGGGGCACACTGAGAGAAAAAAAAATCCAGATAAAGATTTCCCTGTGGCCTTTTCTGTACATTCTTTTAACATATTTGTATGTTTGTATATATGTATAAATGTATGTATATGTGTGTGTGTGTGTGTGTGTATCTATATAGAAAGAGTTGCCTGATTTTTGTCTAGGATGGGAATATGCATGTCAGAAACAGCCAGGAGATCCAATGAATAATCAATACAGCATTGCCCTAGATGAACTTTATTCAGAGGCAAGCCTTTATTAATGCAAGGCATCAATGCACACATTTCCATCCAGCTATTTATCCTACCCGTATCAGGAAAAGATAAATCACTCCTCAACCCCACCTTGTCTTTACTTAAACAAATGAATTCCAAATAGAATTACTGTCAAACAGCTCAGCAGTTCTGTGGCGCTAATGAAAGATTTTTTCCCCTTGGCCCCTCCTTGCAGACACTTAAGTAAATTAGCATGGGATAGACAAAGTGATATACAGATCAAAGGAGCAAGTCACACTCAGTGGCATGGGACTACTAATGCCTTCCTTTCCCACAGAAAATGAACCTTTGCTTTTGTTTTCCTAAGGTGAAGTTCCACTGTAAAAGTTGTGGAATCAGGATCAGTTAACTCTCTTCATGCATTAAAGAGCTCTTGTTCCTATTTCCTTCCTGTCAAGTATTTTTCTGACATGTGGAACTAGAAAAATGCTTCCACCTCAAATCATAAAAAATTGAGCAGTCTCTAGTCACAAAGCAGAGTTCTCTCCCCATCATCTACACACTTCTTTTCTCCCTATTTCTCCTGAAAATATTTCCTTATATGTGTCTGCTGCAAAACAACTTATTCATAAAATCTTAAAGTCTGCATTTCTGTACTGTTTTGTACTGCTGTTCCACAAACAGAGCTCTGGATTCCTCAAATGAAGGAGTATGAGAAATCTCTCCACTACTACCTTTTATGCCTTATTTCATTTTTTGCAGGTGGTGATATGCAACTATTTTGTCACTTTTGCTGCTTGTCGTTCTGCAACTTTGGAAAATCACATGGTTTATGGTCTAAAAATAGATATATTTAATGGAGTCTCTAGGAATGAGCCAATTAGTCATCTCTTCTGAAAATTGTTTTCCAATCCTGTGAAATTGGGTGTAGGGTTCAGGGACTATCAGCACCTTCCCTATGAAAACAGCAAATCCTTCAATAGGGTGTAGATTTTGCGTCCTAGGCAAATCACATTGCTAAGAGAGGAATCTATGGTTTGGAAAGGACATGCAGCAGTCCAGCCTAGTAATTCATGCACAGCTAGAAAGCTATGGAGATACCTATATCAACCTTTTATTAAGGCTTTTTCAGGCAATTGAAAATGTTGAGTTCTCCCTCCCTTTTGGAAGGTAGCCCATTGCCAGGCCCTCATTGCCCAGTTTCTCTATTTCACAGTCCATGCAGACCATCCTCCTAGGTACTTGTTTAGTAGGACTGCAGCTGAGATATGTTGTCCAGTTCATTTCTAGGATGGGCTTTTCCCTTCCCAACGGGGAACCGTCTAGGGCTAAACAGCCATGCATCTGAAGTTCATCAAGGAGCAGGTATTCAGGAGAGTGCGAGATGATGGCCTCAGGGAAGGTTTTTTATATCCACCTCTTGGCTGTGATCTGGAAGGGAATTTGCTGGGCTTTGAAGCTGCCTGCCTGCCTGGAGCTGTGCCAGAAAAGCAAACCTTTCGTCCCCAGTCTAGGCAAACAGGTGGCTGCCTCGCATTCCCCCAGCCAGGAGAGTCACTTAAGTTAAATACCTTGAGGCAGGAATCTGATCGAGTTTCAAAGCCTCCTAGGTCCTACCAGTTAGAGGAATGGGTTGCCTCTTATTTGCAGTAGGCAAGGACAAAGGTACATGTTCTCCAGGAATGCACTGGAGACTTGAGCTCACGCTTATTTTAACTCTTGAATGTCTGCTCTTTTTAATTTTGCTTTTCTTGCTGCTGTGTTATGAGAAAAAATTCAGGCCAAGAAAGAGGACTCAGCAACTATCACTTTTAGCTGCATTTTCAAAATGAATGCTAAAGCAGCTCACTTTTTTTTCCTTTGTACTTTGTTATTACCTCTTGCTTCTTGATCATTTTAAGTTCTTAGTGTTTGTCATGTTAGTGGAAACAGTACAACTTTCTTCAGAATTATATCTTGGTACAGAAAAATGAAATGTCAAAAGCCAAGACTGTAAAATGAATATCTACTATTATAATTTGTTGTATTTCCCCAAACAATGCTTCAACTGAAAAAGATAATCAAACAAACTAACCATGCAGCCTCTCTGTGATCTGAACTTAGCTTAGAACAGCCTGGCTGAATCTTTGCACCCTGCATCAGTCAGACCGACTCACTTTCTCAGTTGGGCTGCTTATTTTGAAGTACTCTCGAATTGCTTTTCTTTCAGCTCAGTGAGTGCTTGGCTGATCTTTATTTATTTATTTATTTTTATTTTTCTCCTCTGCAGGGCCAGCTGTGTGACTTCAGCAGAGATCTTTCTTCCAAATTACAAAAAATGATTCTTCTAGTTTTTTGCATGAGTGATTTTTTTTGTGACATACATGTCACTTGTCAGCTCTCACTTGCAAGATGCAGGTGAGGGCTGACAAGCTCTTAAAAGAATAAAAATAAGTCAAATCCAGAGTAGAACAGCCAAAAATTAGGTGCCATATGTAGCTTTAGACATTTGAGATTTGAGCTGGAAGTGAAACAGCCTCATCTGTAGCCTCCTAATTTCCATATTTCTTTTTCTGTTGCTAGTACATAAGAATGAAAAGCAGCTGTTTATCAGTTCATAATTTGCTTTGCTTCTTGTGGTTTTGGCAGATGAGTGAGATTTCCTCTTTTGTGCTTCTTGGCTTTTTCATAATACCAAAGTCTACAAGAGGAGAAGAGTCCTGAATATTTCAAATGCATTAACATTCCAGTTCAAATGCATTAACATTCCTAGACCCAGTTCTGACCTCACTTATGCTGATTTTACACTTACATAATTCTGTTGACTTACTAAGGAACTGTCCTTAATTTGCACAGCACTGCTTTTTACTGTATTGTTACAAGTACATTTACAAATGCTTGAGCACTTACTGTGCTTTTATTAATAATCTTATTTTGCAAAGAGCAGGGTTTTTATCATTTGCCTTGTTTCATAAATCACAGTGGATGGTGCATTATTATTTCTTTGATATTTTAATTTCTTTCTTCTAATAATTTCTTTTAAATTTCTTTCTGTTGATCATGCTTCTTAATATTTTTGCCACTTGAATGAAACAGTTGTTCTTCTCCTTTAATATACATCCCTTTCTACAGCTGGTAAAACATTTAACATGAAAGAATCAGAAAGATACAGTGGTTTGTTTCAGTCACTGTGAAAGCCAGGAATAGAGTGGAGACAACCATCTTCCTATCTCTGAACCAGAAGACCATATTTCCCTGCATGTGTTCATATCGTAGCTGCTTTGAAACCTCTGAATTGAGGTGGATAAGGAATTTGCGAGCTAGAAGTTAAATCTAGTTGTGTGTGTTTTGTGATCCAGTGTATGTTCCTTGATTTTCCTCATTTACTTATATTCCAAGGGAATGAAGTGACTTGTACCGTAAGTTTCTAAGGCAAATTAAAGGTCATTAATGGCGCTTTGCTACTTAGTACTTATGGTTATTAAAGGAGTGTGAAAAGAATTTGAAAGCAATCTTTGTAGGTCGGTCAACTCTGACTCACCTCCAGTTTTCTACAAGGTAGATACTCTCAGGATGGGAGGGGTCAAATGGATTTATTATTATTATTGAGCCTTCGGGGGAAAGGGAAGGCTGTAGAAAGAAGAAATGCCTTGACAGTACCTTCAGGAATGTCTTTTGTGTATTACAAATTTGTTATAGACTGTCAGACAACAACTTTTAGATCAGATAGGTGTGGTAGGAAATAGCAGCAAAAGATCTAAGACAAACTATCAGATAACTCTTGGGAGCAATTTCCTCAGAATCTGACAAGTTATCCCAAAATATATCTTACTTTTTTACGCTCAATATTTTACCAAAATACTATGTAAATTGTCTACATGTAAATGCTATTTCAAGATATGAAAAACAATATGAAAAATAATAAATAGACAAGCTCTTACTGCAGAACTTATTGTCTTTTCAGTGCTAGTATTGCACATGCATTCTCTTTTGAACTGACTTAAACATAGTAACAATTTTGTGGGAGCTGCTCCATGATTTGATTTTAAAAGTATTCAGGTATTTCCTATTGCTTTATAAAAAGCAGAAATACTGCTTAAAATATGAACTAGAAAGCATGTTGCTCCAGCATGGGGGAAAACTGATTTTTGTTTGTGGAGCTGGCTGACAGATTTCCAGTGGACTAGAGCTCAGCTGGCATATGCTGATTCAACAGAATGGAAGTGTCCTGCAGAAACATTCTGACTGCATAAGAACTTACTGCAGAAAGTTAAAATGTAGGTGGCTCCCAGGCTGCTTCTGGGGACCTACCAGGCTGAAACTGTAGTACGGATTCCTTGTATTCTCTGTTTTATCAAAATCTCCCAAATCCCTTGCTGTCTCATTGTATAGGAATTTTATAGGAAGAAATACATGTTACGATGTGCATTTTCAATTTTTTGTTTGATTTTTCTCTTAAAAAAAAAAAATCTAAAGACTTAAAACTTACTTAGGTGACAATTTCTACAGGATGAACATAACCAATTCCTATATAGCTTTATCTGCATATTTTTGGAAACTGAGATTCATCACAATTATCAGTCTGCTACCACTCATAACCTCAGTTATTAGTTTTCACAAGAAAGGATTCACCAAATACTTCCCATATGATTCTGCATATTGAAAACAAAGGCCAGACTTTGGAGCTGCTGAAATTAATCCCAATTCTGCTCAAATCAAAGGGACAACGGGATTTCGCATCAGTTGTTGGCTATATGCTTTCCCACTGATATTTGGTATGCAGCTGTTTACCCTAAGCAGGCACTGATAACTTCCACCAAAGGTGACAGGTACAAATTAAAAGAACTCCTTCTCATCTTAAAAAATCTAAATTAATCCATTTTAAAAGCTCTGTCCTTCAGATGCTGAGGGCCTAACTGCTGCTGTTATTATTATAATTGTCATTATTATTTTTCCTGCTACTACAGATAACTTTATTCCCTAATCCATTCCAAAGCCATGAACAGATAGCAGAGAATTCATTATTTCTCTTGTCTTCCCATTATTTCGAAAACTGACAGCAATTTATTTTAAATGACTGAATCCCAAGAACACCCATTTTCCTCTGAGAGCACATCAATATGGCAAATGCTATGATTTGTATTCACTGAAGGAACTGATGTTTAATCAAATTTAATCTCATTGTCTATAAACAGTCTTTGACATCCTTTAAAGAAACAATTATGTCTTCTTTTGGGTATTAATTCCGGGGATTAGAAATAGTTTATCTGCAACCTCCTATCTCTAGCCCACCAGATCAAATCCAGCCTAAGTTGTTTGCATCTGAAATTTGTTGTAAAATTCTGTGGCATAAATGTGCTTTTTTAAAATGCTGAAATCTCTTTGTCTACTCAGGTATTATGTCCTGGCTACTGGTGTTTGACCTATCTCTTGTGTGAACTCACCTCTGAACTCACATTCAAGGCCAAAACTCACCGATGTACAGCATATCCAGAAGATGCTGGCAGAGATAAAACTGCACAGAGAGAGAGGGAAGCCCTTTAGTGAGGATACTAGGGGTCATTCATCTGCACTGCAGATAGGCAGTTGCAGTGCCCTTGATATGACAACATCAGGTATCCCATTTGCTGTCATCATGCAGGCAATATTCAAATGCTTAAATATAGGTATCTGCTGTCATTGTAGATGCCCTGTCCTATGCTGTCACTTTAGAAAGAAACAGGAGCCTTTTAGGTCTGTGCCTTATGTCCTAATCTCATGCAGAAGTCTTTGAAACCAATACGACTGACATCGGACATCAATGTTTATGCAATTGCCTCATAAAAGATAGTCCTCACCTACCACCAGGGTAGGTGGGATTTTTAATCTAGCTACTCACTGCCCTGAAGTGAGTATAGATACAGAAAGATATGCCACAGGCATCCTACAGTCAGGGTAAACTCAAAGATCACACTGGGCTTAAGTACCTTTTCTGAACACAGCTCCTATAGAGAAGGTAGGCATAACCTAGAGACACAGGAAGATTGGTCTCCTGCCTACACAAAAGCATTAAATTAATTTACAGTTATTTTTCCATGAACTCACACATAGAATTTCTACAAAACCTGGATAAGGAAATTAGGTTGTTTAGATAATCTTGGAAAGTGGGCAGAAGAGGCATAAAGATACCAGTATGAAAACTAAGTAAAAATGCATGGACATATTTCTGCATTATTTAAACAACTGCATAAAAGAATGATACAGAAAGTGGTTAACATATGTATGACTACAGTTATCATTACTGTAGTCATTTGATACTTAATTATTCAAGCATTAGTTCCAATATATTTTTCCTAAGCAAAGTAAATACAAATAAGTCATTCTACTGGCAAAAATGTATGTATTCCAGCATCTTCTGGAATATTTTCACAAAACAAACACACACACACAGAGGCTCCATACAGTATTCTACTATATCTCAAATACTCCAGGGCAAATCGTGTTATTTTTGCCTAGTTGGCTTCTTGAACCAGTGTTTCATTGTAAGGTATTTCTGTTTCTGAAGTGACAATTCAAGGATTTAGAGCTGGCCATTACAGGAAAAAGATTTTTAAAAACCTTGCAGCTTTTGTCTTTGGCTTTGCCAATCAATCTTCTGTTTGCTGAACTATCATCTATATATTTCAGTCTTAGTACCTTGTGAGGACTGTTTAGTCCTTTCTGTTTTTTCGGTCTGTGATGGAATAGCACAGATCCACAGAAATAAAATAAAATGTTAGAATAGACTTCCTACTAGTTCAATGTAAAATTCAACATATTTCTAGAAAATAGAGGTATCATACAATTCTTCCAGAGGTAATGATGATGATCATCATCAATGTTAAGTAAGACTAAAGAAGCTGCAAATTTATGACAGGTAATAAGAACAAGAGATTTCAGTTACCTACATATGGTCTAGCTACGTTCTTTAGGACAAGGTGGGGGCACACAGTTTTTGCATGCAAAGAAATTAATATTTCATAGGACAACTAGTTCTATACTCTGCAAGATGCTATTTTAGATTTAATTTTGAGAGATTGCTTGCAGGAGAATGGGAGAGTGGCTTCATGGGATGACAAGGCTGTGGCAAGGAAGACCAAAGTTGGTCTTTTCTGCAGAAGAAGCTGAAGAGGTTCCCACAAGGCTATGCAGCCTTTGTGGCAGATAGGTCAGAAGCACTAGAAAAATGTGAAGCAAACATACAGGATGTAACACCTCAGATAACAAAGTCAAATCTAAGTAAATTAATGGGGTCAGACAGCATTCCCATCTTAGGTGTGAAACTGCAGGGCTGATGACCAAACTGTTCAACTAATTATGATGAACACTGTGGGATCAGTGCTGGACAGCGAATGCCATCCCATTAATACAAAGGGATCTACAGGGCATCCAGATGATTACAGGTAAGTATGTCTGATTTTCATTCACAGTAAGCTGGTGTGGTTTGTAATGAAGAGTAAAAGCATTGTGTTCTTATTCCATTCAGCGTATACCAAACAACTAGTGAATTATATGTATTTTGTGGGGGAGTTAAAGTACGAGGTGATCATCATGCAAGGTATTGGTTAGTAATTTTCTTCCATTTACCCTGACAGTTTGCCATAGAAACAAAGACATAAAGTTCACTAAACCTAAAGAAAATAATCAACTGCAGCCTAATTTGGGATTTATAAGCATATTACCTAGTATTTTCCAGGTTGTTTCCTCTGCCTTTTGAATTATGGGAGAAAAAAATGGTCCTGTTCTGGATTTTGCTTTTTTTTTAAACTGACTTGTCGATGTTATATTGCACTTAAAATCATACTGTTGCACAGTGAACAAATCCTTCCCTGGGGTGCTGTGCCTTGAAATCAAACTAAATCACTACAGTGCTTAAAATATATACTAGGTCTTATAGTTTGCTTTTAATAGCATTGATATAAATTCGCATTCCCAATTCTCTTGACTCTCTGTAGTCTGATACTTGGAACTTGATGACACTTCCCCAAAGAAAAGGCAAACATTCTCATAATGCTCCCCAAAAGTGCATGGACCTTGGACTGCAGCTCCTGGGAAATTCTCCAAATGTCTATGTGCATGCAGTTTCAAAGGTGCACAAAAAACAACACCCGAACAGCCCAATAAACTCAGTAGGCATTAGGAAATCCCTGGCAGAGTTTGACCGACATTGTGCCCTTATTTCTCTCAAGAATTTTCAGATTAGACTAAGATGTTTCAACAAGGTTATAAGCAACCTTTCTAAGAGCCTTCTTCATTTAATGTAAGTCACCACATGATTTTACACTCTTACATGGTTAACAGTGATGAAATAATAGGCATTTTACATTTTATTAATGAAAAGAAAAAACATTTTCATGTATAAAACTAACAGAACATCTAACTGGATCAAACTTCTTTTCTAGGGAAATGATGGACTCGAATTCAGCCCAGAGGGCTGCGCTGCCATCCAGAGGGACCTGGACAGACTGGACAATTGGGCGGTGAAAAAATTCATGAAATTCAACAAGGCCAAGTGCAAGGTTCTGCACCTGGGGAGGAATAACCCCACACACCAGTATAGGCTGGGGACCGACCTTCTGGAGAGCAGCTCTGCGGAGAAAGACCTGGGTGTCATGGTGGATGACAACCTGACCATGAGGCAGCAGTGTGCCCTCGTGGCCAAGAAGGCCAATGGATCAGTGTTTCTAAGTACCTCAAGGGAGGCAGTGAGGAGGATGGTGCTGGTCTCTTTTCAGTGGTGGCCACCGACAGAACTAGAGGTGATGGCCACAAACTGAAACACCAAAAGTTCCACAGGAACTTAAGGAAAAATTTCTTAACAGTAAGGGTGACAGAGCCCTGGAACAGGCTGCCCAGAGAGGTTGTGGAGTCTCCTTCTCTGGAGATCTTCAAAACCCGCTTGGATGCAGTCCTGTGCCACGTACTCTAGGTGACCCTGTGTGTGCAGTGTGGTTACCTAGATGACCTCTAGAGGTCCCTTCCAACCTTAAGCATTCTATGATTCTATGATTCTAACTGTATAAACTACTGAAAGACTAAATCACATGCAGAACTCAGAAAATAATCATTACAAAGCAAATGCAACAGAAAAAAAAAAAAACTAACCAGAAAAAGTGTATGAAAAATAAGATGCATAGAAGTTCAAGGTCTATATTCTAATTTCATCAGAGTCAATGGCAGTGCAGCCTCTGTCTTCAAAGGGTAAAGGACAAAGTTCCTGGAACAGAAATTCCAATTTTAGTGAAAACAAAGCTAGAAACATGAGGAACAACTGATACAAATGATTAAAAACACATGGACACTTTAGATAACAATGTGTGGAAGAATCCACATTTTTACCATTAATGGAAATAACATTGCAACATTTCAGTAAACCGAAGCTGAACTATTTTACTACTCTTATTTAAAATTAAACTTTGAAGAGATTCATGCCTTGTGGTACCTTAAAACAACACTATGGATTTATAGGTGTTGTTCTGTATGTGCCCAGGTGAAAAATTGGGTAAAAAAAATCATAAATAAACATATGAACTTCATCTGTAGTTTGTAGAAATTCTGAGTATCCAATGTTGAACACAATATTTTTATTTTAGATTTAGCTGTGAAACAGACAGTTAAAGGCCTCCAAATTTCATAATACATCAAACAACATAAACTTATAATGAAGACTGGACAGAGGAAAGTCCAAGTGGGAGCAAATATGTTTGGGATCAAGAAATTATTTTACAACAAGGAGCCAGACTTTGTAGATTATAGCTCACCGGCCAATAAAACCAATGGTATTTTGCATGGAATGCAATCCTTGAGCAGATGCCTGTTGAAATGAAATCAGAGTCACTCCCATTTGCCAAAGGACCTTGTACAAGCATAAAACAAAGAAATAATCCTTTGTTGGCCTGGTTCAAAGCCCCACTGAACTAATCTAATGTTTCAATTTTTTTGTTTGACTGAAAATGTAGGAAATCAAAGAAGGCTATTTGTAATATTTTCTTTTTCTTTTTCTTTTTTTTTTTTACTAAATGTATGATAAATGAAGAAGTTCCTTTTTTCAACTGCTTGGCTTACTCTTAGCCAATCTGATATGATGGTCAGTCCTGATTAGCATTTGCCTATTTACAGTTTAAAACATAGGGCAAATCTGAATTTAAGAACCCCATCTCCTTAAGCTGCATCAATTAATCTGCCTAGATCAATGTATTCTGACCAACTGATTCTCTATTAAGAAGCAAAATGGCTTTCATTGGATTTTTAATTTCTTCAGGTCCTATGGGAAACCACATAACCATCAAACAAAGCCTACTATGGCATTGAAACTATTGAATAGCTATTGCAAGTCCACTGCAGTGATCTTTAAATAAGGTTGCTATTTATTATTTGTGCTTCCAGTAGGCAGAAAATCAATTGAATCAGGATGAAGTAGACTGCCCTGTTTAGTTGGTGAAAAAACAAGCATGCCTGAAAAGGATAAATCACACCTGTTTTTTAAGATTAATGCTCAGCAGTTCTTTGGGCTACAAAGGGAAGTGGAATTAGTGTCATTGTCTCTAAGATCAATACTTTTTTTTTTTCCAGCGTATAAAGAGCGACCCATGGAAATAAAAGTCCCTCTTGTCAACGCTAACTCTGTAACAAGGAAGAAACTAACCTCTTCAGAGGAGTTCCAGTATTTGGCTTCTGCAGACTTTGCTCTTCAGAAAATGGCCCAGGGGAGTTTGGGCATCAAGCAATTTTTTCAGCTAATGAAAGCTAAAGACCCTTGCAGAGCTGAACCTGCTCCATAACTTGAAAGCATTAAGATGTCTAATTTAGTGACTTTTTAGCCAGAATTAATTCTAAATGTTGAATCTGCAAGACTGTCTCAGACCCAGGAAAGAAGGCTTCATGAGCTAAGGATTGAAGCTAGCTGTCCACAGCATCCTATTGAGCCCAGCTTACTGGTGCTTCCTTCTTCCTAAAGTCAGCAAAACTGCTTGAAGGCTAGGCAGTTAGATTCAGGCTACTAGGCTCTTTATTCTAAAATAAATGTCAGAAAGAATATGAAGAAAATGAAAAGTATTTATATGTTCCTCATGACAGATTCTGTGGATGAGATTTTTTCACAGCTGTACAAGCATGCACTAAGATGTGAGGTCTTTTCAGGCTGAAGGCAAATGTATAAGCTTGCCCTCCTTGTGAATCTCCTCACTATCTGCTAACTGATGATTTTGTACAATGCTCCTAGGTATCTTTCACTGATCTCTATTCCCCCTACAGCAAAAAGTGAAAGGATGTGACATTTAAAGTTGTTTCTATTTTCAAGTATTGGGACATGGAAGATCTGTATTAGAGGCATGGGAGCAAACTCATTGGGATGCAGCCTTCATATTGACATTTCCCTTGAGCTCAGGGACACTCTAAGCCACTTTTTTGAATCTTGGGCTCTAGCTGCCTCACGCCAAATTTCTCACGCTCCAAATTAACAATCACAACAAAAGAGCCATGTCAGATTCTGGACTGAATGCGGGGACTCTCATTTTTAAAGCAGCCTGACAGCAATCCTGATAAGCCAGCCTTAACAGCCCTAAAGTTTCTTAATTTGTTGTATTAATGGAATTTCTCAGTGCAGCTGCTGGCTGCCAATATTCTAAGTAAACTCTGTTCTAAAATATTATACAATAATCACATTTAAATTTTAGTACTGCAGTGAAATGAAAAAAAAAAAAAGGAAGCATGATATGATTCTGTGATTAAGGTCTTAACTATAAGTCATGTAATACTTCAAAGCATTGAGCTTCCATTTATAAGGTAAGTAAGTTTGATAATCTAATTTTCTGTCACTTGTCATATTTTCTGTCATAATTAGATGCTCAAGAGCAGAGATAACTCCCTTTCAGTATACACATTCATATACTGCATCAAGAATAGACATTGCCTATAATGGTTAACAGCTGGTGGATATAGTGTATACCTATTTTCAGTACAGAAAAAAACGCTTGGTTTTCGCAAGTCCAGTTTTCAGAGACAAATATGAGACAGTTACCCATGAAGGTTTGTTCCTGCAGTTTGTGCTAAGTCTTCTAAGTACCTGTTATATCTCAGTTTAAATGCCTCTTGTCCAGAAATTTAATTTCTATTTAAAAAGAGATCCCATGTGCAACCCATATAAATATGTAAACCTTTTCTGCCTGATCAACAACAACCCACTAAAATTTATTCTCAAAGAGGCTGAAGAATAGTGGTTTTGCATTGTTTAATGATATGCATTGTAACATTAATGTCTTAGAGGTATAGTACAATCAGAGAAAATATCTGTTATCTTTGGTATTTTAATGTAAAGTTGAAAATCGTAACTAATTCATGCTCTATTCATTATAACGGTCATTAATCACAAAGATATTGGTTAACATTCAAGTAGCTAGAAACAATATCATCTCTTGCAAATGCAATGCTTTATTTCAAAAGGTCTGAATCACTTGAGTTGACTCAAAAACATTGTTTTCAGGGCCGAATATTAGCAACACAATTAATAGTTTATAGCTTGGACCATTTATCAGATTTCCACTTTTTTGGTTCATGGAAATATGTAGTTTTTGCAAAATATTTTTTATGAATAATTCAGTCCAATTTCACTGCTTTTTTTGAGGAAAAAACAGTAGAATTTCTTAACAGTGCCCATCAAGTTACCGTGAGGCAAAATTTGTAAGTGTGCTTTGTCTGTCTATTGCAGACAGAATACCCATTAGATGACAGCAAATATTTTATTCAGATTTATTTCACATACATTTAGAGCATACAGTCTAGAAGAATTCTAGCAACTGGTCACAGCTGATAAGCCTGTTATGCGCTGGTCAATGTCACTGCTTCACACACCACCAAGCACACACGTCTTATTCATTTCAACTTAAACTGCATGTAAATGCTTGCCCACAGATGAAATTGTAAAGCTTGTCATTCACCATCATAACAAGAAATGTTTAGCTCTATCCAAAAATACATTGGCAGAGAGTTAGAAGTGTCTTTCAGCAACACACGCAGCAGGTGCGAATGGTATTCACTCTAATAAGACTTGACAACTCAAATGGCACCCCAAACACTTACTGGTATAATGCTTATGCTATCTCTTTGGTTCAATGCCAGTATTAATACAGTTCTTACCTTTCTTCTTTTCACAGAGAAGCTTAATGTCTAGAATGTCCTCATTGCAGATCACAGACAAACCCCAGATTTAAAGTTTTCTTGTTCAGTGTAAGCACCAGCCTCAGTTGCGTCTGCTATGCCCTGAGGGCAACGAAACCCTTCATCCTGCCAAACAGATCTGCACCTCCATGTTGTCCTGCTCAAGTCAGTGTGAATTTGTAGTATTGTGGTCTGCTAGAACAACATGTTCTTCACACAAGTGTTAGTGACAAAGTCAAGATGAAACATCTTATTTGCTGCTTTAAGACGTGGTGTCAAATCACCATTATTAGGAGTCATAATTTCAAAAGTGCACTGGAAGTGAGAAGTGAATTGGAAAACAGAGGAAAGATGGTGGCCTCTGAACTCCAAAGGAATCTGCATCAAAATTCTTATCGGTTTTGATAAGAACTGCTGTTCCTTCAGACACCATAGAAAATCAGTAAATAAGACTTATGGTGACCTTGAAGGACGCTACAGCTTTGCAGAACACTCTTAGGTATTTCATAAAATCTCCAAAAGCACCTGAGAAGAGGCATCGACAAATGACTGGAAAGATCAAAACCAAACTGAGAAATGGGAGAAGCAAAGAAGGATACTAGCTCAGCCAGAATAACAGATGTGAAGGTCAAAAGAAGATGAGGTACACAGACTATTATACAAAGTGAGGTATCCTATTTAGTCAGAGCTCTTTCTCCCTGTGTATAACAATAAAGAGGAAAGAAACGAGTAACTCACTTCTCATTTTTGTCTATGCCGATTCTGAGATATAACAGTAAGTTTTAGCTGTGGTACATATATGAGATTAGAAGGACACAAAGTGGCATTACTGTATTTTGAATAAAAATCACAGATATAAAACTTATGTTACAAAGTTAGAAGGATTAAAAATGTGTAAACTGTCAGAAAGCCTCCTGAAGAAAACAGGAAGCCACATCCCTTAAAAGTCAGAGCTAGACTGGACAAAAACACCACAAAATATGCTAAATAGAGCAAGATTGCACTGCTAAGAGGTTTGACTGGATGACCTACTTGGCCTTTGCTGTCTTTAGATTATGTAATTCTCTTTAATGCTATATTAAGGTTTCGAGGGGAAGCCAAAGTCTGCTAACAACCGTTGCCAACACTTTTAAGAGAGAAGGCTAAATAAACCTTCAAAGACACTCCCAGAAAATCTTCATGGCTGGTGGAATAGAGAGGGCTCATGCAGAGAAGGCTTTTCTTCTCCCCATTTTTTTTCACCAGCACTTCCTCTAAAATTCATCTAGGATAATATTTTATAAATGCAGCCCCTATGCAGGCTTTTGAAAAAATCAGAGATGCAATTGCTGTTGTGAGGGAGCGGAGAAGAACAGGGATGCCGTGGTAGCCCAGCGGTGGCAGCCAGAGGAGAAGGGACAGAGTAGCCTGCATGTGGGAGCTGCCGAGGAGCACTGATGTGAGAAGTGATGTTTGGGAGTCTGGCCAGGGTCATGAAGCCAGGCCTCTGATCAGGGAAGGGATCCAGGAGAAGGTGGTGAAGAGGACAGGCAGGGCCATGAGGAGGGTTGGGGTTGGTGTGACAGGAAGTGAAGAGCTGTCAGATGGGCTGGAAGAGCTGTGAAAAGAGACTCCAAGATGGGAAAGAAGAAGAAGCAGAGTTCTGAGGTGTCAAGAGAAAGATGGGAGACCACAGGGTCAGCAATTGTAGGAGGCAGCATACCCTGGAGTGGAGGGGACTAGGGGCAGCCAGTGCTGAGAAATTGCCACAAAATGCTCCCTCATCCAGACAGCTGAACACTCACTTGATGAGAACACTTGGGCAAGATTGCAGTGGTTTTCCACTTCCCCCAGCCCAGCAAGTATCTATATTTTTGCCTTTAGAAATGTAAGAAGCTTGAAAATAAGATATAAACTTCTTGAGCCTTAACTGCAACATAGAGATGATACTTTTGGAACAACAAATTGGGATTTGGGGCTTTTGCTATGTGGCCACAGGGTGTAAAGAGCATAAATATACTTTAAAATGTTAAAAGCATTTTTGTCCATTAATATGGTACTCATTTTGCAATAAGACATCTAGAAAAATTATAAATTAGATATTACTGTACTTGTTTTGGGAGTCGGGCTTCAGCCTTTCAGAAAGGTAAGTTAGAGAAAAGTTCTATTTATTTCTGCCTCTTCATTGCTGCTTTGTCAATATCAAATAATGCATCTGGAACACCTGCACTACATGACTGAAGATTTTGTAGCACACCTTGAACGAGGCCTGCTAAATATGAAAGTAGTTGGGTACTGATTACCTCTTTTCCCAACACCTATGACCTCCTTAACACACTACCACAGGAAAGCTTTCTTTTTTGAAAGCCAGAGCACTAACTAACTTAGCAATTCTGGTTGTTTTACTGTCTCTGCCTACTCTGCTCTATTTGTCTAAAGACCATGCCAGAAAGAGCACCTCAAGACTCATACAGTCAATGCACCAAATTCCTAGGACATTCTTGGGATAGCTCAGACACATCCACACAACAAAAGATCTTCTATGTCAAAATATATTACAGGACCTCTGATCAAGTCTAGCAAGACACTCTTGAGTCTTGCTTGACTCTTAGTAGAGTTCATCCAGAGTCTTAACTCATTCCTGCCATGAAATACCATCTTATTTTAAAATGTCCCATCGTCAGTCTTTATAATGATCTCAGTGCACTAGCATGTGTGACAGCCTATGATAAAGGTGGTTGGAAGACATCAGGAAAGGAAAGCAGAGGTCCTAGGGAGCATGCAAGCAGAGAATAGGGCTTTTTGTGGTAAGGAGGGACACTTGCATACACAATGCAGGGACTATTTTCCTGTACAAGGATATGACTGCAAGGTGCATGAATTTGGGATGATCCTGGGATCTGCTCCAGAAAGACGTGGCCAAAAATGTCAGTACCCCTCATCTTTAGTTGGTGTGATAGTTGCAATCGGACCTAGATAGATTCACAACTTTGTTCCAGGTACAGAGATAGCTTTTTTTTTCAGCTCCAGGGAAAGACAAATGTTTGAGGAAGGTTTGGGTGCTGGATGAGGAGACTGAATGTCTAGTGGCCTCTGTCACAGAGAATGATGTTCTGTCTCTGCAAGGAAGTCTCTTACTACTAACAGATTGTTGACCTGGGCTACCTGGCATGTGGGGATGTCACAGAATCACAGAATGGTTGAGGTCGGAAGGAACCCCTAGAGATGATCAGCCAACAAGGCCGATAACTTTGGTGGGAGTCTGTTATAGACCACCAAACCAGCATGAAGAAACAGACAAGGCATTCTACAGGCAGCAGCCCTTGTTCTCATGGAGGCCTTCAACCTACCAGATGTTTCTTGGGAATGCAATACAACAAAGACGAAACAATTTGGAGGTTCATGGAGTGCACAATCACAGCTAATAAGTGAGCCTACAAGGGTAGGAGCCCCACTGGACCTCCCCAGTCTCTTTGCCCACAGAGAAGGACTGGTGGAGATATGGTGGTTGGAGGCTGTCTTGGGGATAGCAACCACAAAATGGTTTCAGTTCTCGGTGAAGTCAGGAGGATTGTCAGCAAAACCACCGCGCTGGACTTCTGGAGGGCAGACTTTGGACTGTTTAGGACCCTGGTTGGGAGAGTCCCTTGGGAGACAGTCCTGAAGAGCCAAGGGGTCCAGGAAGGCTGGATTTTCCTGAAGAAGGAAACCTTAAAGGGGCAGGAGCAGGCCACCCCCATCTGCCAAAAGATGAGCCGATGGAGAAGACTGGCCTGGCTGAATAGGTACCTGTTGCTGAGGCTCCAGGAAAAAACGAGAGTTTACCACCTTTGGAAGAAGGGGCAGGTAACTGGGGAAGAGTACGAGGAAGTTCCTAGGGTACGTAGGGAGGAAATCAGAATGGCAAGAGCTTGGATAGAACTCAGTCTGGTCAAAGACAACAAAAATTGCTTCTACTAATACATTAACAAGAAGAGGAAGGCCAAGGACAATCTCCATCCTTTATTGGATGTGATGGGGAATATTGTCATCAAGGATGAGGATAAGGCTGAGGTACTTAATGCCTTCTTTACTTTAGTCTTTAACATTCAGATCAATTATTGTCAAGGTACTAGGCCACCAGAGCTAGAAGATGCCTATAAAGTGCAGAATAAACTCTCCCATAATCCAGGAGAAAACCATCAGTAACCTGTTACTCCACTTGGACACCCACAAGTGTATGGGGCCAGATGTGATCTACCTGAGGATTCTGAGGGAGCTGGCAGAAGTGCTCACCAAGCTGCTCTCCATCATCTATCAGCGATCCTGGTCAATGAGGGAGCTCCCAGATGACTGCAAACCAGGCTGTCCAATGTGATGCCCATCTACAAAAAGTCAGATGAAAAATCCAGCGAACTACAGACCTGTCAGCCTGATCTTGGTATGGGGGAAAGCTATGGCACAGATCATCTTGAGGGCAGTCACGCAGCATGTGTGTGACAACCAGGGGATCAGGCCCAGCCAACATGGGTTCATGAAATGCAGGTCTTGCCTCACCAACCTGATCTCCTTCTGTGACCAGGTAATTTGCCTCGTAGATGAGGGAAAGGCTCTGGACATGGTCTGCTTAGCCTTCAGTAAGGCCTTTGAGGCAGTCTCCCACTGCCTTCTCCTGGAGAAGCTGGCAGCTCATGGCTTTGACAGATGTACTCTTTGCTGGGTGAAAACCTGTCTGGATGGCCAGGCGCAGAGAGTGGTGGTGAATGGAGTGAAATCCAGCTGGTGACCAATCACAAGCTGTGTTCCCCAGTCCCTGTGTTGGGGCTTTCCTCTTTACTATCTTTATCAATGATCTGGATGAGGGGATTGAGTGCACCCTCAACAAATCTGCAGATGACACAAGAGTTGATCAGCTTGAGGGTAGGATGGCTCTGCAGGGGGATCTGGACAGGTTGGATCAATGGGCGGACACCAAGTGTATGAGCTTCAACACGGCCAAGTGCTGGTTCCTGCACTTAGGTCACAACAACCCATGCAGTGCTCCAGGCTTGGGGCAGAGTGGCTGGAGAGTTGCACGGCAGAAAAGGATCTGGGCGTGTTGGCTGACACAAGACTGAACATGAGCCAGCAGGTGGCCAAGAAGGCCAAGTGCATCCTGGCTTTTATCAATATCAGGAACACTGTAGCCAACAGGGAAGTGATCATCCCCCTGTACTCAGCGCTGGTGAGGCCGCACCTCAAATACTCTGTTCGGTTTTGGGTCACTCACTACTACAAGAAGGGCATAGAGGTGCTGGAACATGTCTAAAGAAGGGCAACGAAGCTGGCAAAGGGACCTTATGAGGAGTGGCTGAGGAAGCTGGGATTATTTAGTATAGAGAAGAAGAGACCTTATCGCTCTGTACAGCTATCTGAGAAGTTGTAGTGAGGTGGGGTCGATCTCTTCTCTAGAGGAACTGTGGGTAGGACAAGAGGAAATGTTCTCAAGTTGTGCGAGGGGAGGTTCAGGTTAGACATTAGGAAGAATTTCCACATGGAAGGAGTGGTGAAGCTTTGGAATAGGCTGCCCAGGGAAGTGGTACAGTTACCATCCCTGGCAGTGTTCAAGAAATATTTAGATGAGGTGCTTAGGGACACAGTTTAACAAACAGGCATGATGTTGAAGGGCTTACATGTTTGAAGATCTTGAAGGTCTTTTCCAACCATAGTGATTCTATGATCTGCGCACTATGGACTAAACCAGAAGTTCATTATTGTACCCACACATGCACTCAGTGCCGCACACAATTGCTTTAAAGCTCCTGGGACTTGCACTGCTTTCAATTTAAGAAATGCAGTATGAATAATAGATGGATTTCCTGAAGTCAGGGGAATATATTTCAAATGTGAGCACTAATATATATTAACATACCCCATGGATATCTTCAGAAAAACATTTAACAAACTTCCATGTTCTATGGCCTTTTTTCCTCCTTTTCCAGAGAAAGAGAAATCTCTAAATCGGTCCTGGAATGAGGGCAGTTGTTTGATGGAAAGAGGGCTGGTGTTTTATATTTCAAAGTACATGTAAATAAAAATTATCTATGTAAATATTAACATATCATTACAAATGTTTGCGTATTATCTGGAGACAGGATAAAATGTATGCCGTCTGTGCATGTTTCTCCACCAGGCAAGCAGCTGCATCTCAGACAAGCCCACAACTGCCATGCTGAAGTCTTTGGCCTCATTAGAGCAGCATGCAGGAGTTTTTCATAATGAAGTGCATGTTCTGTTGTGCATAGTAGAGACATTTGCTCTGCTGAGCAGGCTATTGCACAAATCAAGAAAAAGGAAATTGCAAAGAACTCACTTTCTTTGCTCCTTTGTTACCCCAACCCTACATTCCTCTCAGTAACGCCGGTGAGCCCAAAAAAGAAGACATATATGAGTTAAAAATAGAACTGCAGAAAAAGTAGTATGTATGTCATCTTTGTGCCTGTTAGATTAATAACAAGCAAATGATGAACAAAAATTGTGATTCATTATGCACTCTATCACAAAAGGAATAATTTATAAATTCCATGTAATCAGTTATTTCTTCTGTAATAACAAAATGAATCACCAATTTTTAATTTTACACCATAATTGATCTAAACTCTTTTAATAGGAGACTCGTGTACTTCTGGAGGTGTCCAGTAGCGTTTCCTAGAAATGCATGAATTTCACAGTTTTTCCACTGATACGTCAGCTAAAAAAATTGCACCAGGCTAGTTGTGTTCAGATTCAATACACCTCTTAATTCATTACAGCTACTGGTATATTGCTCCCTGAAATGTCATCTTAGATGTTATTGTATGACCAATTATGCTTCAGCTACTGTATTTAACAGGGTATGCCTCACAGACACAAGCAATTTATAGCATTTCTATAACTGAAAAAAAAAAAATTAATAACGACCAC
Source organism: Tinamus guttatus (assembly GCF_000705375.1). The sequence goes on along the minus strand of NW_010587488.1, from coordinate 562,194 downwards.
CCCAACAGTGAGGTTTTCTTCTGTGGGGATATTTGAAAATGTGACAACTAGAGGTAAAACTGGGGACAGAATCTATTATCCCTTCTATTCTGTTGTTCTGTTGTTTGCTTTACAGTGATGCAGCTTTATTTTTTTTAATTCCTGTAGATGTCACTGACAATGTTGAAGACTAATTAATATAATGTAGCTAACATAATGCAGTTCCCAATATTCAGTGCTTGCATGAATACGACTTGAAGGAGAAGGAAGATAAGCCATTACTGGATGAAGAGTATGCCTGGGGCTGAAATTCCCATGATTTTATCTGATTTTAGCCTTGCATCTTTAACTACACTTATTAAGAAAGGATATTCTAATGAGAAAGTGAGACAATATAGCTCACCTATAGCTTCACAGAAACTTTAATCTTTCTGCTCAGTAAACCTAAGACTGGAGTCCAGATGTTTATCAATGCTGTTCTTTTAAGCATTCTGAGCTTTTGAGAGAAGTTTGACCTTTTTTTTTTTTTATTGCGAGATAGTTTGCAAAATTATGCACTCACACACGAAACAGGGTATCAATATAATGTATTAACGTATTAACATTTTTCACTTCTAAAATATTATTTATTTGTATTACATCATTACTGAAAAATGACCGAGATCACAGTTCTGCAACAGACTGTTGTGGAAAGCTCAGTTCTGCTCTGGCAGACCTATTAATATTTTCAACGGTAAGGAAGGAATAAGATTGCAAGGCATTGTATTTTCTTTCTGTGTGTTTGCACCGTACCTTCCATACTAGGGACTTGGTTGAAGACCAAAGGTTTAGGTGCAACTCTGGTACAACAAGTGCGGATATTCCCATTATCTTCCAACTCACGGACTTTTCCATGTTTTTGTCTACATGGGAAAGTATTCAACTTGAGATGGAATTTATCTTGCCTAATTTTAGTTATCTAAATGTTAGCAATCACGTATAAGTTTATGGTTCAGCTGATATAGTCAGAGGAGAAAGACAGGCAGCTTCAGGCATCAATTCTACTCATCATCCCATAGGAGTCTGGGAGAACTGCATTCTCAGGCAATTTCTGTCATTTGCTCTCTCTACTGAAATAGGTGACCAAGAGACAAAATGACTAAGTCTAAAGTGGCTTCAGTAAAACATACTGCATGCCCCTGAAGCTCCGTTTCTAAACTAATAAAAGAACGTTGTTCCTGTATCTTATGTTCCATGTCTATTACTTTTAAAAATAAATTAAGTTCCTTTAAATAGATTTTTCTTCCTTTTATTGGCTATCATCTCATTTGATTATATAATTCCAATTCTATTTTCTATCCCTGGAATAGCTGAATATGAGTTATTTCTTTTAGAACTTTCTAGTCTATGTGACCATAATGTTTAAAAAGGCCTCTTCCAAGCATTAAAAAGTTCTACTATTAACTGAAACCCATATTTAATGCTAGGTATTATATTCATCTAGCTATTATCAAAATGAAAAACATTATATCTTCTTGAAGCTGTGAGAGGGCTGGCAATTCTCATAGTTTTGTGGTTTGTCTCATATCTAGTAGTTTTCTTAAAATTTGTACACTTCCAGTAACTGAAAGTATTTCTTGGCTTTCATTAAAACAACAACAGCAGTAGCAAAACCAGCTCTTTTTACTTCCCAACCCATATCTTAACAAAAAGCTTAAAAAAGTATCACCTAAAGTGTCAACTACATTAAAACAGGAGATAAATAAGAATACAGAATGCATCAAAATAGTTATTACTGCAAGACTGTTATGTATCATAATGCTTTTATTGTGAACATTATGTTTGAGAAACTATTAAACTTAACCCTTCTCTAGAACCAGTAATAATTTATTAGTCAGTACTATCTTCAGTGGCAATGAAAGAAGAGCACCAGGAATCTAAAGAACAGAATTGTTCTCCAAGGGCCTTCTAAAATCCTAAAGATGCCATTCCAAGATCTCTGCTCCAAAATTGCTTAATTCCAGATAGCATGATGATCTCTTTTCTTCAGAAGAAGAATTATTTTGATCATACCAGTGGATATGGTAAGTGTATGAGTCGAAATAATAAGGCTCTGTAGATGAAAGAAGTATTTCCACGCTGGAGAATAAAATAGTCATTTTTTCTTCTGATTGATGTGATGTAGTGAAAGGCATGGTCCCATAAAGCTGAATAAAGAATACTCCAGGGTTTCTTTGTCTTTCATTGTACTATTTATGTAATCAGATATGACCTTGATATGTGACATGGTAAGAAAATTACAGAATGATCTCTCCTGTCTTGTACAGACATTAATTTCATTTTGACACATTCTGGCTCTTTGTAGATCTCAGCGACTGTATAATGTGCTTATATTCCAATTACAAGAAAAACTGAAATTCACTGAAACCTGTTGCTCAGTAAAGGCAACTAGTATCTGAACACGTATACAGTAAAAAGAATCACTGCAAATTTCTGCACATAAAAAGAGCATTTTTTTTTCTTTTTTGAAGAAAAAGAAGTGAAGAAAACAGCACTTAGTGCTTACATATTATGTCCCTGTATATACTCACAGACACAATATCTGTAAAAACACTTGGAACCTAAAAAGTACTTGAAGATTTTGAGTTCCATTAATTTCTGGCTTTCTAGGTTTCAGTAGTAGTTGGGGATCTAAATGCTTTTGTCCTTAGCTTTTTTATTCACAGTAGTATCTTTTTAAAGTCAGTACCTTTTTAAAGGTATTGCAGTACAATTTTAAAGGCCCACAGATAAAGCAAAATTCTGAAAAGAAAGTTATTCCACTTGTTTTTTGTGGAAGTTGAATCTGCCTCTTTCTCATACAATTTCTTTGAATTAAAAATAGGAAGAATTGTTTAAAATACCAGGATCTACCTCTTTTCCATTGTTACCATCTTCCTTGACAGAACATAATTGTATTTTTAAAAGAGTGAGAATATGCCCTCTCTATCAGAGGATAGATTTATGTTTATATTTCAACTATGGTGAGGTGAGTGCTCAGCAATACTATTTTGGAAATTCTTCATTGAAAGGAAACATGCCCATGAATTTACATGGGCTTTTTTGTTTGTTTGTTTGTTTGTTTTCTCCTGCCCAACATGAAGAACACGTTAGTAAGTTTCATATTAAAAGAGCCTCCAAAAAGATTTTATACCATAGTCTTTCAGAAGAAGGTGAAAAAATGAGAAGGATAACTTTCAGTGAAATGGATGTCCTTCACAGACTAAATATTTCACATAAAAATGGCATACAAGAGTACATAGTCAAATATATAATGACAAAAAATAGAAGGTTAAATGTTTTGCATTAGAATGTCATGCACAAAAAAATGAATAGTTTCAACTATATAACTAGTTGAAATGCTCAGTTAAAGACAAAAGGGAATGCTTCAAGAAATGGAGAATAAATGAAAAAGTAGTATTGCATTTCAAACCCTACCCATTGTTATTAGGACTTCTTTAGATATCTAAGTTAAGAATCAACTTTTTACATGCCAAAACATCTAAGTCAACTAAAATATTGATGATTGACAACTCTGAAAACAGGGTATGTTTATTTAAATCCAAATGCTAAAAAAGGAGAACTAGCAGACGTTGGGATTGTTTTTGAAAATGCATAAATAGCAAAAAAGTACACCATGCTGTCCTATTAGGATGGGATATTTCTGCAAGAATGCATTTCACAGAGCACAGAATCACAGAGATGCCACAGTAGTGTAGGAATCTCAGTTGTACAATCAGATACAGGAAAATGCATTTGGTTCCCTGGCTACTTTGCTAAAGGGATTAAGCCGTGTACTTGTCCAGAATATTGCATATTTGCTTTTCTTCTTTTTGCTTTCTTAGGAACCAGTGCAAATACCTTCTTGTGATTTTCCTCGTCTCTTCTGTTTACATAACTTTCAGGTATGTGATCGCTCCTACCTAATCCAAAATTGAAACTAAGATTATGCTACAAAATGGGCTTCAATGTTAAAATGCTTTTGACAACCTTTTCTAGTGAGAAAACAGTTCAAAGTCCATCTGAAAACTGGCATAAAACTCATATGCATCTACATTTTCACAAAATATCATAAATTCAAAGATCTCATTCTTGAGGCAGACTTTTCTCCTGAAGAGCAAGTCTGGGCTTCAGTTCAAGACGAGGAGATTAAGATGAGTTCAAGATGAGATCACCTCTGTTGTTATATGCATCATGCCTTGAGTCTCTGTAATTTTTTTTCTGGTCCAATAAGAGAATAAACTTTTCATTCAAAATAGGCTGCCATTTTGAGAAGCTCAAAAGTATTTCATGCAAGCCTGTCACAAAACTATTTTTTCACTTGTGACCCAAAAAAAAGAGAGATTGCAAAAGAGGTCACCCAGGAAGTGCAAGAAAATTAAGCAATGAAAGGAATTAAAGTCAAATGCAGTGTAAAAGAATGAATATAGAACAAAATCACCTCTGCTCTTCCTACAGTTTAAACACGTGCTTTATCAGTTAGTGCAAACTTATACAAAAAGACCCCAAAACTTTATTGAACCTAAAATCTTAACAGAAACAATACTACTAAAGCTCACATAACAGCAGATGGCACTCTATAACTATTCACACATACATGTGTGACTGCACATATGTACACATAGGAACACATACATATGCAATCACAAATTGTAATCACTGCTCTCCTAATCTTAAAACAAAACAGAAGTTTAGGGTTTATGTCTATGAATCTTTTTTCTTTAAAAAGACGTGTGAAATATGAAATTTCTTTAAGCAAGATTTTGGAAGGATTTTGAAATGGAAGATCTTACACAGTAGGGAAATGCAATCCATTCCTAATACATATTTTTGTCTTTTGATGATTGTCCATGCCTTAAATAAAAGCCACCTTCCTTGAAAATAAATGTACTGCTTTTTTAGGTGCTCATATAACATGTTATGCACATAGGCATGTGTCTTTTTTTTTCAAACAATATACTAGTGTATCTGCTTATTATGCACCAGAGACTAAAAATAGTAATTAGGAAGTTAGACTGTATATTAGGAGATGAAAGAGAGGAAATATTATACTATGCCTTGTAGTCTTATTAACATATGCAAGAAATATGGTAATACATTTATACGAATGCTATGTCCTAATTTTGAAGAGTCAGTAAATTTTGCTCTCTATTATTAAAAGAAGAAAGAAAAGAGAGAAAGAATAAAGCTGGAGGAAGTTGAGAGAAGAACAATAAATATTCAAGACAGGAAGAAACACTGGTGATAGGACAATAATGTTACCGGAGACTAGATTGTTATTGGGTGCCAAATAACATTATTTTTTACTGTAGTGAGTGGTTTAGCTAGACTGTAGTATTAAAACCAAATATACATAAAATATATAGGTTCAAACAAATAGAATACTTGAGAAATTCTGTATCAAGATCTGTAATCTGAGTCTCATGCCTATTTTTTTTTGTGATATAAATAGTCTTCCATTTCAACTGTCCAGTAGAACTATCCATTTCTCATAATAGTTGAGTTAATACTAAAAATGTAGTAACACCACTGATGACTTGGAGATTTTTTTCCTGCTTATTCCTATTTCCAGATATCTCCTATTAAACAAGGAGGCAAATACTGAAGGCCAAATTCACCATGATCATATCTACATTTTATTATATTTTCATTCTCTTTCAAGGATGGGACTTAGGTTTTGATTCACGTTCAGATTTCTAAGGATACGCACTTGCACTTAGGTACAGGTTTTATCCAAGTCATGGTTAGGGGGCAACATTTGACATTGTGCTTCCTGTTAACAGAGGCTCAAGTGGGACCGTGTGGGGTGGCTATGTCAGCCAAAATGTCATCTTTGGGGTGATATTACAGTACCAGCATTGACTAAACGCTGTCCAGGGGACAGGGATCCTGACATCATCTGACAAGATTGGGAACCCTTCACAGACACATCACAGACTGACTTCATACAGTTATATAAACCTGCCTATCAGAGGTAGATTTATATAGTAGTTGAGAATGCACTAGACTTTTGTATTCTTCCTTACCTGACAGTTTGATAGAGACAAAACCACATTTAGTGCATTTAGATCTAAATTTAATGAAAGAGTTAGACACCTAAAATTGATGTTGTGAACCTTATCCTTCTGCAACCCCAATTTCTGATTCTGGTTCCAGTGCCCAGCTTTTCACATAAGAACTGGTAGATGTCTGGCTCTTCTTGGTGTTGTCTTAGAAGCTTCATGAATAACACAAGGCTGGACCTGACATTCCGCCTTCTGTGTGACTAAATGGATATGGTTTAACAAGCATTCATCCAGCACCTGAAGGCATGCCTGAACAGGATCAATGGGACCAATGCAATTCTTGAGACCAAGCCCCTTCTTACTATTGTGCAATTGCTAGAATATTCATGACCAAAATGGGAGATTTCTTTCTGGGGTACAAAAACACATAACAAATGGACTTTATTCATCATGCTATGGTAGTCTCTACAAAATGGTCTGGATTTAGCATGAAGAATGTTTGGAGGCAAATAGACACACTTTCTACCCTATCCTATGAAAGGTGAGAACTATAAAAAATCAGGACTGAACAGAAAGAGAACAAAAAGTAAAATAGGATACATGAACATGGCTCATAGTAAATAGTTTAAGACACTCGTAACAAATGGTCTGGATACTGATACTTCTCCAAATAGCTTTTACACAGTTTTTCTGCAATGATTGTTCCTTAAATCCTTATAAAGCCTCTGATCAGGGACAGCGTAGATGGCAGCCTCTTAGCTAACATACAGAAAAAAGAAAAGCAATCTTGCTTTGTGTATATAAACAAAACAATAAATCTTGCATTCTTTGCTGCACAGTAATATTGTTTCAACAGAAAGCTGGCAGTGTCCCTCTCCCTCCCATGGCACATTAAAATGCCTATAGCAGTTAGGAAGCAGGGGGAAATACTCTATCCTCTGCTGGATAGAGAGGAGCATGAAATAAGTCTCTCCCAAATTCCAGGATGCGTGCTCATGTTGTATCCACAGGAGGAACCACTCATCTGTCTTAAAAGAAAGTCAGCTTCATAAATTTTTTCAACAATCTGTTCCAGTTGTGTGTAAGGTGAGTGGCTTGTGAAAGACTTACTGAATTTCTCAGCCTTGAGGTGACAGAGCTGCATAGACAATCGGGAAAGAAAGGAAACATGTGTGAGGAGTCATGCAATCCCTGCTCCTGCTGCCTGGCAGCTTCTAGGCAGGGGAGTTACGGATTTCGGCTTTCGACTTATGCACCAACCTTCATGCTGTGCATGTGTGGACTGTTTTGAGACTTTCTGTAGCATGTAAGGCCCTGAATGCTGAATCTGAAGGCCTGATCCAAAGCTTTGGTAGTCAAAAGTCATTGACAGTGATGAGCTTTGGATGCAGCCCAAGTCACTACACCTTTTTTGTAGCATATTTTCCATAGTATGTGAAGCTTTTGGAAAGCGGTTAAGAGCAAACCACAATGGAGAAAATCGTGCTTGTTTTCCTCTCCTGCAATTATTCCGAAGTCTTATTTTAGATATTCTGCTTATTTCCAGCAATTCCCCCTAGCGTGCGATTCATCTGGCTTGGCAGCTACTCTGTGTGCAGTATATTTCAAGAAGTAAGGGGACAGAAGAACCGGCATGTTTCCAAGAAAACAGATATACTGCTTTGGTGTCACTGACTTGGAAAGGGGGTTAGTCAGACTTTAAAGGATTGGTGTCCATGATTTTTTTTTTTCCTTTAACTTCAGGCCACTGTATGTGTGTGTGATAACCTACCCCTCAGAGTAAAATCAGCCAGTGTTCTGCTCTGGAAGAGTAACAATAAACTTAAAAAACATTTTGCAGTTTACTGTTTTAATGCTGCAAAATATTCAACTGTTTTGAGGCAGCATGTTAAGCTGATTTAAGGATTACTGTTATGTTGCTTCCCTTTTCGTAGATACGCTAAGTGATTCTTTATCTATACGTTTCAATCTTTATCCAGACAGAGAATAGGTAGACAGATTAAGTGAGAGTGAACTAATAATTTTCATTGTACCAAGCAGAAGTACAGCATTATTCTGATGACAGATTAAGAGGAAGCTAGCAAGCTCGTGGCATGAAAAAGTTAACTGGGAATTACGATTCTTCATGATTCACATCTGGGGGAAAATATTTCAGCATTATATAATCAAGGTGATCATGATATTCTCTTTGAGAATGTAAAAAGAAATGTGTTGTACATATGAGGAGGAAGACCAGTAGGTCATGAGGAAAGGAAACAACTAAGAAACTCAAAGGAAGATCAGAAACAAAGGAAGAATTTCAATTAATGCTTCTCTGTTACTCCTTTTTCTAAAAGATAACTCATCTAGAACAAACATACGTTAAGCTCTTTTGGAGGCATATAGGACACTGACTGTGGGGTATGTTATAGCACTAGGAAATATTAATGGTTGACTAATCTGAGCTATGCATAACTCTAGAACTTTCTGAAGCCCATGGATATGCTAAATAAATGTCAAAGAAGCTATATCCACACTGATCTGCAAGATTACCTTCAAACTTTCCCATCAAAGTCAGATTTCTGAACAGCCTGTGCTATCTAACCACAGGAGTGAATGCCACAGAATGCCACCTGGTAAACCTGGAATGGGCTATTGTTTTTTCTTGCTATTTAAGAGCTCTACCAAATACATAGGCTTTTGGTGAGAACATTTGCCACCCAAACATCCTGTCATCTGCTGCTACACTCTGAAGCACAGTACCCTTGTGCCTCTCCCTGCATCCTCACGCCACCCTACACAATACTGCTCTGCAACTTGACCAACCTGCATGAGCTTTTGCAGTCTACTCCACCAAGTAAGTCATTACCCTAAAGGGTGTGCAGCCCACCTGGGCACACCTGAGCAGGAACAATATGCTATTTTTTTGCACCAGGGAGGAATGAGTATGCTTTCTACCAAAATTCTGAAAAGATGTCCTCCAACTACAGTCTCTCCTACTGCCATAGCAGGTACTTTCTCTGAGGTCAAGATCTTCACTTATCTTGGAAGGATTGTTCACCTGAATGGCATCTACCATCAATGAGTGGCCCATTTATGTCTAGAAATTCAGTAGGAAGCTGCTATACTTCAAGGCGGGTAGTGGAGAAGAGCTCTTGTGAATCTGCTTCTGGATGACCTGCTTGTACAAGGGAGGAGGATTGTGAGGTGAAGCCCTTAAGGAAGATGTGGAGCACTTTTATGAAGCTCTGGTTACCTAACGGGAGGCAACTGAAATGGCAGTTTCATACGCATTCCCTAGATTTCATACACATTTCTTCCTTCTCTTGACTCTGAGATGAGATACTTCGTCCAGAACTGAATTTGTATTTTGTGCATGGAAGGTGGGCTGCATGGTCAAAGTAGATCTACATCATCCATGAGCTCCATCAGCCGCTTGGATGACACAATTAACTTCAGGAAGGAATAACAACTAAGGACTGATTTTCTCTCTATTCTTCATAAAACAAAAATTTAAGCCCATAGGACATATTCTTATGGCAAGAAGTCTACGAAGAAGAGATTGCAGGAAAGCGGCTCCTTTAGAATACCCGCTGTGAGACAATCAGTAGAATCAGGTACAGTTGCAGCATAGGCATGTGTCAATGCCAGAACAGCATGAGGAGAGAGGCACTATGACACTCTTATCAGTAGGTCTTTAAGAACCAAAACAGCTTGCTGACATTGATGCATGCAACTGTATCACTTAATGTATATGAAGGGGAGGATTTCATAGACTTACAGGCTGACTAGCTTACAGGCTCCTATCTTGGATTCTTTGAAGAATGGAAATGACAAGTTCAGCTAAGTGACCTCATCTTCTAGGACACCTGAGAGTACATTTGTGATGTTTTATACATTGGCTGTAATGATTCCTGGTTGATGAGCTCAGTTCAGTAGTGATGTGGTCAGAGGTGGAGGCCTTATTCCTTTATAGTTTGGCAAGGAAGGGCAGCAATACAGAGGCAAGGGAGATGATGAAAGGGAAGGAGAAAGTCGCCTTTGATTCGTACTTTATTTTAAATGCTTGATGAAACCCACTTGACTTTTATGGTAATGTGATCCTTTAACTTGTGCATGCCTTATTAAACTTCTGTTAGTAGATGTTAAATAGGTGTATCTATTCAGACTAGTGGGTTAAAAGTATAGCTATACTTATGTCTCTGTCAAGCTAGTCTCATATATTTACCACTAAAATCTTTAAGGAAAGGTGGTGGTGTATGTGAGTTCATAGCTTTCCCAGCTTTTGTTTTCTTAGAAATACTTCCTTTGTATATGATGAGCTGACTTTGAGGAGGAAGATACTAGTAAGATTTTATTACAGGCATTAGACAGTACCAACTGCAAAAGACATTTGAAAAACACTCATTACTCTGCATCTACTCGAGATTCCTTCTTTTAAAATGTCTTGAAATTCTATTTATTTTGCTTTCTAGAAAAAAAGGCAATATGTAGTCTGAACAATTAGACATTGTGCCTACTACTGTATTTACTTATTACATTTCAAATTATAGGAATTTCCCTGAAAAACAGTAGGATTTCCACACAGCTTTCTGTGTTTTGAACATAATAGGACAGCAGGAGCTACTCCCAAGGAAATATGAAGGATGCTTTAAGTTTGAAGAATCTTTTCTCAGTTGTGGCCATAATCCTAATTCTGAAGACAAAAAAAAAAATGTGTGAAACATGAGCAAGAAAACAAATGGAACTCCTTGTACATAATGGAGCCACTAGTTCTAAATGAATGATTAAGAGTGATTTCAGTCTGTTTCTAAGTCAACACTGTTTCTTATAATGACCACTGCTTCTTGTGTTCCTTAAGAAATAGCATGTTCCATCTGTAGCTGCAAGCAAAAAAGAACTCTCTGAAGATAGTGGTTATTTTTAACACTAGTTAATAGCTTATGGTTTTGTTCAAATTTTCTACAATTTCTTACTGAGAGGCTTTGTTAAGTTACAGAAGAGAAAGCTATAGCACTATACCAGGGAATATGTTTGAAGACAATTTTCAAATAGTTATTTGAACCTGTCATATATTTATACTTAAAGAGCACATAACCCAATTTTCTTTAACAGATAACCTTTGTTTCTTTATGATAAAGACACCGTGAAAGAGCTTTTGCTTTTCCCTTGTAAAGGATTTTGTTCTCTACTATTATTAAACCATAAAAATATCAGTAATGTCATGTCTGTTTTGTGATAGGATTCGTTAATAACTTTCTCAGCTACCTTCACACCTCTTTGCTCATTAAGGTTGAAAGACAAAGAAAAAGGCAGGTTAAGTTATTAAATGTTTATATACACTTTTTTTCTTACTATTAATGTACATAGATGCCAAAAACAATCTTACAAGATGTTTTGATTTTTCCTAATGTAGGCAAAAGAGAAGTCCAGAAACAAAAAAAATGATTTTTTAACTACATGAAACCCCAAAACTTCTCATTTGCCTCACTACCTTTCCTAAACCCAGTTTGTTAATATTAACCAAGTCAGAGATCCTTTTCTCTATATCACTTTTCAAGCCTTTTCTATATATATAGAAAATAAAGCATGTACAATATACATATATAAAACTTGTATACACACATATATATACATATAACAATGCTAAATATACATGCATATATATGCATAAAGAAAAAAACTCAGACACAGGCTAGATGTGTCTCTTAGGTACGAGAGGCAGTAACAGGTAATGTGTCTGTCTTGTGTGGATCTGGATGAAATATGGACTTCCCTGGGAGATAAATAAATATTGCCAGAAATGGAATCTCTTGAATCAATCTACCTGGCTTACCTCACCATCAGACTGTGTCAGTAGAAGACATTTTGGAA
>NW_010587488.1:523325-550311 GCF_000705375.1 Tinamus guttatus | reverse complement strand
GACCAAATTCATTCGCAGAGCAGGGCTAAAGCAAAACAGGTATTAAAGTCCTCAGTTATACATTTCACAGTTGCTTTATTTCTTTATCCAATATCTATACTTATATCATCCACTGTCAGAGGAAAGGGAAAAAGGATTTTTTTTTTTTTGAAGAGGAATAAATATCACAAGTCAGGGCCTGCAAATTCCAGGCCAGACATATTGGTAGAAACTATATTAAATAATAACATTCATAATCAAATAGATAAATGTAACAAAATTGAGAAGATTTAAAAATTAATGCCTCTCAAATTTGAGAGGTATGAGTTTTCTGAAGGACTTAGTAACCACGTGAAGAAGGTTCCCCATCTAATACAAAATTCTTGCCTTTCAAAAATTTATATTGATGGCTTTTAAAGAAATTAAGTTGTCATGAGGAAAAATAAAAATAAATTTATTTTGTGGATCAATAGCTGACAGCAGTAACAAGGCATAGGAATTTCCACAATATGGAGAGGATTGTCAGTAGAGTCCCATAAAAAAATATTTAAGGGACTTACCATATTCTTAAATGGTCTGAAAAATATACTGAACAGTGATATGAAAAATCTGCAAATGATACAAAATTAACCCCATTGATCAAAACTAAATCTGACCACAATGTTCTGCAAAAGCACTTCATAATGCTGAAATGGCAGTGTGATAAAATGCAAAACCAAAATTAATTGACAAGAATATGCATAATGCACTTTGTAAAATCAAACCAATCAAACCCAACTATAGATAGAAATGATTAACTCTGAATAAACTTTTACCTCTGAAAGAAGAGATTTTGGAGGCGTAGGTTCTTGAATACATATTCTCAATGATTAGTCAAAAAGAAAAAATGAATGCTAGGAATTCTTAGGATGAGAATAGAGAACCAAACTAAAATTATCACTATATCACTATATGGATCTCTGGGGCAAACTTCTTTTAATTATCATGTCTTTTTTTTTTCCAGCTCAAATAAGATACAATAGATAAGAAAAGGAATGATACAAAAGGTAACTCAAGGGTACTCAAGGGTACTCAAAGAAAATAGAGACTATAAGTTTTCAGCCTAAAAACCAGACAGTTGAAGAGACATGTGAAAAAAGCATGGCAAAGAAGGAAAAGATTGAATAATTGTTCATTATTTCTTGTAATACAAACATTGGAGGGAACTAAATGAAACCATGAGGCATCAAATTAAAAGAAAACAGGGAAAGCACGTTTTCACAATCTGTATAATGATGCTGTGGAACTTACTGCTTCTGGATATTTTGTCATAAGTATGAATGAGTTTAAAAGAGATTAAACAAATATGTATAAGAAAGATCCATTACTGGCTACTAAACCCAATGATGACGATGTAATGTTTGGCTCAGGAAGAACCCAGAGATACAATTTGCACCCTGAGGAAAGTATTCTCAGTTTTGTATTTGCTACCCTCCTTCTTAAACTAGCCACCACATAAGGAAAAAAAAAAAAAAGGAAGAAAAAAGATTTTAGGCTAATAGACTAGAAAAACAACTTTTTTTTTTCTTTTTTTTTAAACACTATAGCCATCACAGAGAAAAGAAAATATGTTAATTTTTCTATCCTTTCATGCAGAGAATAGCCTAAAGATACACACAAGAAGAGAGAGAATCTCTGTTTTATAATAAGCATGGTAAAAGAAAGCTGCTTGAATTTTCTCCTGTAACCTATGCAACATTCAAAGATTAAACCCATAAGTTCTCCCCAGCAGGATTTAATGGGAATAGAATTACCATATTAGATGTTGAGAGCATTTGGCAATAGGCTTTGCACCACAGGCCTTACCTTTATGACTACTGAACTATATCATAGATACATAAATATTCATAAGAGGACAGCATGAAAGTTGTCAGCCTTTCAGGGGGTCATGCCAATAGCTAATTTAAGAAAGAGTTTGGGTCTATTGGCAATTCATCTGACTTCAGATATTACCCAAAGTGGATAACACTATATATAGCTCTTTTAGCTCTTTCCAATTTTTTTTAATAACCATCTTGAATTAAAGCATTTATTGAAAGGAAAGACTATTCTCTGCTATTGTAAGAAAGATGTCATTGTCAAGTGACAGGGGTCAACTCTAGCCATTAATCTACATTTCAAAGCTCTTATTATCAAGAAATAGGTGTCCTGAAGCAGAAATATTACAGAATTGGGTCCTTAACATACTTCACTAAGAAGTTTACAGATTTGTAATCATCATAAATATAAAAAGCATGAGGCAGTATCTTTGAAGATCTGGAGAGTTTTACCTGGGCTTGTCTGACATTTTTTTTCTTCACAGTAAAAAATCCATGTCTAAACAACAGGCAATGAAAAATCACTCCCCCAAAAAGTGTCTTATTCTTTTTTTTTTCTTTTTTTTTTATAAAACAAGACTAAAAAGCCTCGACAAGATGTAAAGAGAGAGAATATACTGATGAGGAATAGTAACTACGGATATTTAACATTCCTAGTTAAAAAAAAAAGCCATCTGAGCACTCATCTAAATGCTATTGACAGTGTGAAGTGTACTAAGGCAGCTGCTAAGACAGTATCCACACTAATGAATATTATAACATAAGTGGGAAGACTGGCCTGCCAATAGCCACCACCTTGGCTAGTAAGTTAAAATTGATCCAATCTCTTCCTCCAAAACCTGCAAAAACTACAACACCAAGTTTATCTTGTGGTAGTAAATGCAGCACCATGTTGGAAATCCCTTTAGAAATTATCTTTGAGTTCTTGTTTTAAAAATGATTAACTTTAGATGTTAGAGACATGTTCAACTCTCAAGTTGAATTTCTGAGATTTAAGCAGGGCTATTTACCTGGGTCTGTCCTTGGGCTCTAAGAATTTCCTCTCCTGTCAATGGTAGCGGAATGCTTATGAGAAACAGATTTACATTTACCTGTCTTAGAGCAGTCATTTGCATGATGAAATCTGGTTCCAGTGAAAATAGGGACAAGTATCACTTTTCATTCAATTGGATGACTGTGTTTCAGGCAGTATTTTCTGGAGAAAAAAAACTCCTTCTGACCCCAATGCATGACTCTCTCAATTCTTCTTTTCTATTGTTCTATTGTTCTATTCTCCCTGTACTATTCGTGTGTTCATTCTCACATATTTAAAGCACACAGTTTTAATATTACGAGTTTATCATACTGAAGCATATAAGCTGAAATTAAAAAACAATACAGACTGACATGTGTGTGTGTTTTCAGACACATTTCTTATTTCCATGGTGTATTAGAGGAATGGTAAGTGTTTGAGGGAAGAGAATGAATTTCCATGTAGATTTTCCATGTATGCACATGCAGTGCTCTTCTAGCCTAAACCAGTAGATATTTCCCTAGCCCTATGGATAAGATTTTTCATACCCCATTCTAACTTTAACAAGGTTAGTAGTTTATTCTTACCCAACTATGCCTTTTATTTTCTGAAATAAATATTGTTTAGAATAGTGATATTATATGTTTACATGCTAGTCCTCCAAAAGCTGCTTCAAATGTCATTTCATACAACTGACCATTATCTCTGAGTCAGCACTGTAGACCTTTAGAAGTACTTCCAAAAAAAAAAAATTACATAACATACATTTTTGTAACCAAAATTACCCATGGAAATGATTTCAGTGAATCAAAGGATAATGTTTTTCTTAAAGAAAGGGAAAAAAAGTCCAAAGATTTTTGAAGTAGGAAACAGGTATTAAAACTTACATAGCCAAAAAACTGTTGCAAAGGCTCCTTTGAAAACATTACATAACTCCTTCTAAAAATGCATAGTAGATGCCTTACCATAAATCCCCTAGGATGTAAGTGTCATTGATTGTAACTATATGGATAAGTTCCTTTTTTTGGTCAGAAAAAAATACAAATTTTGCAATTTTATATATACCTTTATATTTGTGATGTTAAATCAAGTTAGACTTTATCATATCAAGTCTCTCTCCATTTAAATATTAGCTTCACATACTAGCATAGTTAGAAATATAATTTATTGACTTAAGATATATGATATGAAGAAATAAGAGTGCATGAACATTGTAATTTTGTAGCAAATCAAACTTTCTTATTTGCCTTTCATCTAATTGTTTTTTACTGTTATACACCTGGGTCAGCCAGGGCTGGGACCAAAATAATTAAAGAATTCAGAAAGTTAAGATTTATAAGAAAGCTGGACTAAACTCAAAGATCTCAGGAACTGAAAATTTTGTATATTAACAGCCTGAGACAGGACGAAAAGAGAGTGGGAAACCTTAGCGAGGAAATGGAACTGAATAAGTCTAGTTTTATATTTATTGTAATGAACAGGTACAAATTGCATGTCCAATAGCTTTAGGAGACAAATGAACAGTTCCTTATTCACAGACTATCAGTAGCTGTAGAGCAAATATGATTTTATTCATATATAATTTTAAAGTAAAAAGAATGACTTCCTAGCTGTTATGCCTATGAATAAATCTACCTCTAGAGCTCTTTTTGGCATATGTACTATTAGCTTTCATAATAAAACCAACATTGGATTTGTCCGTGATAACAGTTTTGTACCTGAATTAGCTAGAACAGATTAGGAATTATAAAATCCAGTTCTATTAAACCCAAATATAATCAGACATCTGTGTTCAAAACATACCTCTCAGCACCCCTTCCTCCCACCTGACCCACAGCATGGCTGCAGGTTGTAGGCACTGCAGTTGCCAAGCCTGAAGTTCCTGAGGTAATTAAACCTCTGATCGTGGGCATGGACTGGAGTCATTACAGTACTGAGGACCTGCACACGGAAATCACAGGTGAGCACTGTGTAGTCTATCTTTCTCCATTGGTCCCAGTAGCTTTCTCCACGCACGTCTGCACAAACACATGGCCATCGTGAGCCTTCCTTGCAACATTTTTCTGAAAGACGGTTTAAGAGTATGGATGAGGGTCATTCCCCTCCAATGGCCTAGATGGTAGAGAGCAGTCCAGAGCACATTTTACTTATTGGCCTAGGAGCAGCCACTGTGCAGCATACGTCAATAGTCCACCTGAAGCTTCCAGAGGTAGGAGGGTAGAGAAAATATGCACAGTGACTCTGACCAGATGGCTGCATATCCAGAAACCCCAGTCATATCCACAACAGAGGAGCATGTCCAGCATATCTGTCTGTGCATCCATCTGGCAGGAGGCATCAGAGTTGCCAGTGCTGTAAGAAATTGAAATGCTTTGAAATTTCAGGCATGTGCTTCAAAATCTCCATTATCCAATTTTTTTTTAGAAAGAGGATTCTGTTAACTGAGGTGTGCAATAGCCGCATTTTTAATTGATATTAATGAGTTACATATTTAAAGTCCACCTAAGTTAAACACTTCAGTCAGTATTTGGCTCTGGTTCCTTACTGCTTTGTATGGATAAGTTGGCACAGCAATGTTAACAGGAGTAGAGAGTAATAAAAGTTTGTTTTTGTTTTAAACATTGTAAGCCAATCTGCCCCAGCATATACAAGGCAAGTTGTTGCATTATTTAACAAGGTGACATTTTTACATGGTCACTTTCTTAATAATAACTACATTATGCTGCTAGATGTGGCAACTAGCATAAGTTTTCTTTCCTCTAACTAAAGAGCCCACTGTGAAGACTTTCTCTGCCAGAAAATGGAATTATTTATATCTAATAGGAACTTCTATGAAGCAGTTAATGTTGCCAAGTACTTACTCTTTTGCTGCAGATGGTTATGTTAGGGTAGGCTTAGCTCTTTTTTAAGTAACTTCTATACTTGAAAATGTACATTAGGAAGAGATTGTGAATAACTGTGGATATACCACAAATGTAGCTCCAAAGCTGTGGTCATCCAATTTGGGAGAAAAATAGAAAAGTTTATTCAGATTTGCAAGAGTGATTCTGCAGCAGAATTAGAGCAGTACTAAGCAAGGGATTGCCATTTTAAAGCTGTGCAGCTAAGACAAATATGGAAGTAATGAAAAGCTGTTTACCTACTTCCCTGTTGATATCTGCTGAAAGATTGCCTATTCAGGTATTAGTAGAAAAGTGCATTTGTATTTGAACAGAAAGAGAGAAACAAAACATTATCACTGACAAATGTGCTCCCCTTGCAAATGATAGTCATTGCAAACACCCCCTAATACCTTCTAGACCAGATTTGTTCAAACTGGGAAGTGTACTTAATTGGGAGGAGAGAAGAAAGACAGGGCTGAAGAACAGCTTGGAGTGAGAGAGTGGGAGGATACATCTATTACTGGCATTATAATAGTGATCAAATACCACTCCTCCAAGTACAGAGAAAACTAGCTAGGGAGGGCCAACATCAGTAGCCAAGAACACATAAGGCAAGTATTATATTCAGCTGCTTTCATTCCTCAGCTCAGATGACTTAAACCTTATTCCTATGGGTTACAGCAGCAACCTGTAGCAAGAATCCAGGATAGAGTGGTATTTCGGTCCTTTGGTTTTGGAGCAAAAGATTTTTCATCACTGCATGATTGTAATGACTAGGTGTCATATTTGTCATAAAACATGTAAAATGAAGGAACCTCTTGAATTTCAAATTCATAATGTATGTACAATACTAAGCATGTTTGCACGATCCTTTCATTAAAAATTTTCACCTGTTTGGTGCTGCTGCTGTTTTCCTAATGTAAAAAGAGTCTCTGAGAAGTGTATCTGAATCTATGGAATGTGGTTTCTGGCACTGAAAGTATCTTTAGCAAAGGGACTTTTAATATTCTGGTACAAATGATGATAGTGTTTTTAAAGAAGGATAGTTGAGATTCAAATTGAACATTAGGAAAAAGATTTTACTAAGAGAATGGTTGTGGGACTTCAGTGTTTGGAGGTTGCTTGAGAAAATTTGGAGAGTTTCAAGGCTTAGCTAAACAAAACCATGGTTGACTCATCTTGTTTTGGCAGTAGTCCTGTTGTGATTGGGCTCTTGTGGCTTACTTTATCTGAAGACTTTAGTAACTGAACTATACTGATTTTAGTAATAGGTAATAAATGTAATACATGCTTTCAGCATTTTTTTCAGGGACCCTGGAGGACCCATGGAACAGGATCTCAGAACAAATCTCAGCAAACACATGTCTGCCGAAAGCTGATTCCTCTGCCTGTGGGTAGCAGTGACAGTTCCCTAGGGTTCTTCACTCTTCACGGTAAGAGCATGGCCTGTAGTGACTACCCAACTGAGTTTTGAAAAATAAAACCTGTCTTTCCGCACTAGTAACTCTGTCCTGTCTTTGACTGCTTTTTGTAGTTCCTCCATATTAATTGGTCTTTTACATACAGTACAGTATCACTACCTCTTTGAGTCTCTCCATCAGGTTTGATATCACATTCATGCTTCATATATTTACTCCTAAATACATTATGCTATCTCTCATTTTCTCCTTTTTTTTTTTAATGCTCTTCACTTTCCCAAGGGCATCTTTTTCTCTTCCTCCTGCTGCTACTATGGATTAAAATAAGAAAGAATGTTCATTATTATATGCTTCTACCTTCTTTTCCACTGCATGTTTATTTCATCCCTGCATTTTTCTCTCACCATGTGGGTAAATTTTTCAGAGAAGGAATTGCTTTGAAAAATGTTTTTCTATTTGTGACTCAGGCTTGGCACAGCAGAGCATATAATGACAGCAGTAATCATTAGATTTGCTCCTTCTTTGTCTACAGTTCTCACGGAAGTATGTCCATTGTCCTTCACTGCCTACAACTTTTCCCTATTGCTACGTTCCAAATATTTCACCTAAAATATTTTTCTATTTGAATCTTACTGTGAAATTCATGTTCACCATAACAACAAATATGTTTAGTCTAGTGTGTCTTGACCTAAATATTGCATTTTTAAAAAATTGGTAGGGATAGAAGCATATAATACATTCAGATTGCCAGGGAAGCATGTCTGAAAAACATAAACGTGTAAGAATGAAATCCACTTCAGTTTAAGCTGCATTCCTAAACCTGCCAACTGTTTACAGATTGCTTGATTTACACCCACATTATTCAACCAGACTTATTGCAGCTCTAATCTTTCAGGTCTCTGAAGGCCACCATAATGCTGAGAATAATAAGCTTCCTGACCAGCTGTCAATAATCAGTTTATTGCACTCTGGTGGGAGAATAGAGATGCTGCCTTTTGCTTTAGGCAGTCTCATTCCTCCACGATGCTGAGTATGTCCTATTCAAGTTTTTCTTCCTCTAAACTGAGGCCCACCTCTTCTGGAGGAGGCATTTTTGCAGACTTTACAGTCAATAATTCTTTGCAAAGAATTTATTTTATATGTCCAGTCACTTTCTTCTGCATAGCATTTCTTCTTTGTCAGAATCAACTATGTCTTGTAGATAATTTTCAGACTATTCAATTAGAATTTTATACATAGAGAGCTGTTTGAAGCTTAGCAAATGCTTTAATGATCCCCCAGGCAGAAGGATTTTGCTTGGACAAAGGAAAAACTGATCTGAAGGCACAGTGCTCTGTCAGAACAACATAACCATCTTCTTCCATTTTCCTTTCACCATACGAACCAAGGAATCTCTGTCATTTCTTCATCTTTATTAAACACTAAGAAGTGGGAAAATGCATTCAGAGACAGATGGGCTTCTCTATCTGCATGGACTTTTTTGTCTCATCTCAGCTGCAAGCTGTTCAAAGCATGTTCCAATAAGACCATTAGACCTCTCAGTTGGCACTGCTTTCCCTTATCTTCTACATCCTCTTGTCCTGTTCCAATGTCTCTGGTCTATTATTTAATTTGGCAGACAAATATACTCAACAGGCCCAAATACATTTTCTGGACTCCCGAGCCTTATTGACTGCCAGAATATATCCCTCAGCAAAGGAAAAAAAGAATTTCTATATTAATGTATCTATCTCATTCATTAATTCAGTAAGAAAAGTTTTTTCTTGTTTCTTTCTTAAATAGTGAACTATGATTCATTGACATGTTCTGTGTCCTAAAATAACACCAATATCTTATTTTAAAAAGCTGATCAAAGAGCTTATGTCATACTGCTCTACAGTACCACTAAGAAGTGGCAGTCACCAGCAAAAACAGGCAATTCAAGAATACAGAAGCAAAAACTCTATCAGCGGTTGACAGGATGGCATATTACTGTATTTTCATCAGCTTTGTAGGGCTAAAAGCTATGAGCACATGGGATTTTGCAGCCATAAAATAGTCAAAATATCTCTTCCTACATTCCCTATCATGTTTCCGTTGAAAGTTGGCCAAGTCTGTATTTCAGCAAAGGAAAGAATTTAGTTGAAAACATTGAAAAAGAAACCCAAACAATAGCTTTTCAGTCAGACCAAATAATAAGCAATACCAAATTTTGTATTGAACTTTATTCTGCAGCACAAACATAAGAAGCCACATAACGTAAATGTTCACAGCAGCATTCTCTCCCCATATACCGATACAAAATAACAACAAGTATACAGTTCATTATCAATTAATTCATGCATGGCATTTTCTACCTGTGCAGATGCTTCCTATGGAAATTTAGCATACATTTACATTGTCTTGAACTTTTAACACTTAGAATTCTTTAAAAAATTAATCATCTACAGTGCTTATCCAGTTTCTTCTCTTTACATTCATCTGGCTTTTGTGCAAGAATAATGGATTAAAATCAGTATAAGGTGGGCTAAGAATGGTAGTTTGTTGTTCAGGTAGGGCTAGAGAATTCTACCAGCTTTTAGCAGCACAGTGCCTGAATATTGAAAAATATATTTATGAGATAGATAGACATCTTTTGTCTACGAGTCATGAGTTGCCACTATCTGGCACACTGCTCCACATGTACTTTAATACAGCACAGGAGAAGAAATTCTTGCAATGTCTGATAAAAAGCCCCAAATATTAAATGTGTTGCTTTACCAAAATAAGGTTGGTAAATTGCATTTAGAAAAAGAGGGTCAGTTCTTCATCAAAGATAATATCAAAATCTGTTGCGACATTTCTAAGGATAATTTAAGAGAATATGCACATTGTGGTAGAAAAGAATGTCATGCATAGTTTTAAATAAATTATAACCAGTAAGATATCAAAAGGAAGAGTTAGATTTGCAGAGTGTGGCTACTACTAGTTTATCCACTATATACAGTCCTTGTCCCAAATCAGAAATGAAAATTACCATCAGAACCTCTGTAAATCAAACCAGTTTGACCATATGGCTCAACTGTGCCTGGAGACTGGCTGAAATCTGTAAGCTGGCCAGCAATCTGTCCTCACTGTCCTGATGCGCTACAAGTTCTGCTCTTGACATGTCGCATATGAAGATGAAAGCAATTTTCCTCCACTTAAATGCCACTTCATGTGAAGATTTTCCCTATAAACTAATTTACCACTAGGTGCCTCTAAAGGTCAAATAGGCTGCACGAGAGACTTAGCCACCCATAGATAGTGTTATAGTAGTGCAGTCACTTCCTTTGATGTCCAGAAGATGCATGTGTCTGAAGGGGAGGAGAGGCAAACAAATCATAATTCTGTTGTACTTAACCATCAAATGAAGAAACTGACCCTTTCATCAAATGATCGAGTAGCAAATGCTGTGATACCTGGAGCTGATTTAGCAAGTTACCAAATTCTTCTAAACTGTGCAAAAGAGAATCAGGAGAAATAGACCTGGAAAGGGCTATGGAATCACAGTCACTGAAGTAAACTGCTATGCTGGGGTGGAAACTACCACAAGAAAAGTGGACTTGAGACAGAAGCAAAATCATCTGCAGCCTATTTTCATATGGGTAATTATTTTTTGCTCGACTTTGGGTACAATGACGTTGCTTTTACAGTCTAAATCAAGAGCTAAG
Source organism: Tinamus guttatus (assembly GCF_000705375.1). The sequence goes on along the minus strand of NW_010587488.1, from coordinate 539,493 downwards.
AGAGTAAATGTTAATGTCATCAGTGGTGCTTGATTCTATGGGGAGCTTTATGGATTCAAACTTGTGAATAATTTGAGGAGACTTACAGTCTGTAGGAAGACATTGGAAGTCTGGAAAAAATTTAGCAAATATTTGAGTGTACTACCATTTGAAACCAACCTAGGAAAATATGTCCCATGAATTCTTCTGAAGTGAGTTGGCTTAAAGTGAGTTTTATTAAGCTGTATTATTTATATATAAAGTAGTAGAAGTGCGAGAGATTTTGCTAATGACACTTTGTAGCACTGCAAAGAAGCATTCAGTATTATTAGCTATAACTTTCTTCATTGGCTCAGATTTCAGTGGAAAGGACTAGCCATCATAAAAAACTAGTATCAGTTGTCATGCCTTGTGGGTGTTGGCTTGGCAAATAGTTTAAATATGGAGTAAACCAGCCAATTCATTTTAGCAATGTGGAAAAAGGGATTCATAGGGACCTGCTTTGTGTTATTTGTGTTAGAGACAAATATGCAGGTTATTTCCTCAATTTCATTGGTAAACGTGCAGGAGTATTAGGATATGCTTGAATAACCTCTCTGTATAAGACAGAGAGGCCACTGATCAAATTTGAATGTGTTCATAGTTTTAAGCAGCTTACAGTTAAGGGGTTTTTTGTTTTTTTTTTTTTTGTTTGTTTGTTTGTTTTTGTTTTTGTTTTTATAGACTGGCATAAGTTACAGTGCTATGGCCATGCATTGCACTCATTTTAACTTCCTGCCTGCAAGCTGATTCATGCAGGCCATTCTGTCTCCCTGCCCTTTAGGTGACAAAATTACATTCTGGACTTGCTGGTCAGGCAGAGCCCAGAAAAACCTTTGCTTTGTGGTCTGACAAGACCAGTTGTTGTGACTCGAAACGAGCAGTTCGGAATATGCTTCTCATGGAGGCACCTGAATCATCAGCACATGTAGAGAGCAGCAGAAGAAATGGCTACTAAAAATACCCCAAAATGGTACTAGGTAGAAAACCTTAGGAGGAGACAAGAGAGTTTCGGCACATCTACAGCTGGAACGTAGGCTGCAGTAGGGAACATCTGCAAGGAAATAAGTATTTCAGTGCAAAACTGTCCTCCTTATCTTTATATAAAAGTAATAGTTAATCTACTACTAATCCAGAAGTGTCAGTATTCGCTAAAAAAGAAGTCATATCAGCCCAACAGTGCTGGCTAGCGAGCACAGAGAAAATATTCTGAGAAAATGTAACTAACAGGTGGATGGCAGGCAAGATTTAGGTATTTTGATTATTTTTATATTGTATTGTTTTTTCTTTAGCGTTGTGTTTTTAAAATGGAAAATTTGAAAAATACAGCAATGTTTCAGAAATAATCTGGCTTGGAAAAAAAAAAAAAGAGAGAGAGAAAAGATCTCCTGTTGCCCAGGGACGACTAAAGCCGTAAATTTTCTCTGTGCACTGATCAGTCTTTTTATTACCGTGCTTTGGCACAGTACCTTATATTTAACAAGAATCATTTGGATTATGTCTGCCCAACAGATTGCTTGGCTGTGACAGAGAAGAGTAAACCCAGCTAAACAAATTTCATACTCAACACTTAAAAGGTGTCTTTTTCATCTTCTCAAGGCAGTGGGGAAAGAGAATTTTACTATTGTTTCTCATCATGGCTCCGTTATTAGACAATATCTTCATGGCAATGTATAGGCTCCTGGCATGTCTAAGGAGTTTCACTAAACCTACCTATAAACACGGTCACTGCAGCCTCACACACTATACATGTGCCAGCTACACTATCAATACGTGTGCCCATAACCAGCATGTACTTCAGGCACATGTGAACAGTGCTAGAATTTCTTCATATGTCCCTAAGTGGAGCTCCTCTAAGAAATACTTCCAAATCCTTCTGAAGGACCTTCTGGACCTCCATGCATAGATGTTCTGACCTATATTCAGCTGAGGGACTTGTGATGCCTCATACTTTGAAGTGTCTCGATCCCGAACTGTGGCATATCACAGTGGCAAACCAGATAGATGCTCTCTTGTTCTTTGCATCTGCAGTATTACTGCAGCAGGGTGCAGACAAGGAATTTAGGGGCACATTTCAAGAGATCTTTTGCTCTCTGAAGTCCTGATTGGATACCAGGGAAAGGAGTGTCTACACTGAATAGCAAAGGGGGAAGATCTCTTCCATGTTGCAATCTCTGAAGAATCCCCTTCTGAGTGCATCATCTCAGCCTCATGGCTCATCATCCTTCAAACAAAAGCTGCAAATTGAGGAAGTTTGAGATCCGCAATGAATTTGCCATAAACGTCCAACACCAGATCAGGCAAATAAGGGTGGCCAAAGAACCTCAAAAATATAAAGCTATTTCCCACAGTGAGCTTTTCAAAGACAAAGAAATACATTTCCTCCACATGAAGTGATATCAATGAGTGATCAATATCCACTATAATATTGTGGTACCTTGTGTATTCTTTGCTTCCCAGAGTTGTGAGGTCATGCCCTGACCATGGTGTATTTGGCAGAAATCATTACAATTACATCTACTGCAATTACAAGCAAGCTAGAACCTAAAGTGGTACTGACTTCAAAGCGCTTGGACAGTTGTTCAGTTTAATGGAGGTAAAAGGTCCCATCAAAAATATGGAGAAAAAAAAAAAAAGGTTATTTTATGTCCCTGGAAAGAAAACAAAATGACCCTCACCGTTTTATTTGTATATTTTATAGCAGAATTATAGTTATTTGTTTAATGGTGATCCTCTATTTTAAGTCTTGCAAAGAGTCCAGAGGTGTGTAATGACAATGATCTGAAGTCTAAATAAATCTCCTGTACAGAAAGACTACAGAAGGACTAGATGAATTGTGCTCTTGTCCATAAAAGAGATGACTGAGTGGGGGAGGAAAGACAGGCTGAGTCTTCACATATTTTAAAAGTAACTGCCAAAGAAGAACATAAACTGTTCTCCTTGTTTACTGAGAACAGAACTAGAGGTAATGAGTATAAACTATAGTGATGGAAATTTATATCACACATTATATAAAAGCAATTCCAACTGTATGATGGTTATTTACTAGAATAGATTCTCCTGGGATTGTGGAATTACTGTCCATGCTTGGTTTTATGAACAACTTAGACAATCATTTTTCAGGAATTGTTCAGATAGAGCTGATCTTGTCTTTAGATAGATGAATAAAACTATGTGACTCACAATGTCAGGCCTAGCCTTATTTTCCTATAATTCTGCAGCCTGGTCAGAAGCATTTATTGTCAGAAGCTGGCACAATATACCTGCCAGAAGAGGGTATCAGTCGTAGGATAGCTGGCATATAATTTATCTGGCATGTACTGCTGGCTGAGGATATCAGTCAGCTCTCATATATGCTGCAACAAGAATTTAATTAATTTACAAAGAATTGCACAAGGGGCAGAAAGAGGGAAGAAGTAAACTCTTAGAGGATAAGGAAAGATTCTCACTAAAGTTTGGGACCATTATTTCTCGCATTATTTCAGACTGGGGAAATTTTGAAGAAATCAGCTCTATGGAGTACCCTGACTGGAGAAGGGAGTAGGTTTTCTAGATGGCATTTGTATCCATCTATCTGTGGAAAGAAAACTTTTTCCTTCTTCCTGGCTTGTTAAATTAATTAGTGTAAAGAGGTACATAGGGTAACCATTGGTGGTTTGTCCTGTCCAGCAGCTTACTCAGGAAACACCATCAGAAATGTTTATACAATATATGTTAAGGGTGAAGAAGATCTTGACTAATGCTCAGCCAGAGGATGATTTAGGATAAAGAGAGTTTCTCGTGTCAGGAGAATAGGTTCTTCCCTCCACACTTTGCATGGCTTGGACAGCTTGCCATAACTAGAACTCCCCAACAAACCAACTCCTACCATTTCAGAAGAGATTTCCTGGCCGACAGTAATTTTGGCACTCTGTAATACCTCCATACAGAGAGTGGTGTAAATTGAAGCATACACTCACACATATTCAGCTGAACAATCCTGACTCTATTCAATTATTTTTTTTAATAAATATTGAATGCAAACACAATGAAAATGAATCACCAGTTTCACATTTAATATTTTATGCCTGCTTGATCAGCATCTTGCATTTGAAGCCAATTAACTGGAGACACTTTCTCTGTGTCAGCAAAAGCTGGAGGTGTAACTGTACCAGTGATCCTCAGAGGGGAGAAGACCCCAGTTGACACCAGCTGATGCTGTTAGAGTCATTAAGAGAGAGGGTTCTTCCAGATTACTTCTCTAATTTGTTATATTAAAGGTTCATCCAAATTCTAACCTTCAAATTGGAGAGTTTTTTAAACATTGCAAAAGAACATTACAAAAGCCATTCTTTTATGCATATAGTACCTTCATAACAATCAGTATAGCTACTAGTTATAATCAAAAAATCTAGCCTTCTTAGGCCATATATAATATGTACTATATACATGCATGCATATCTATAAACAAAGAGGATAATATCTATAAACACAGAGCATATAGCATAAGACTAAATTTTCTATTTATGATCAATTTATATAACTACATATATGTATATAAGTATACCACAATATTCATTATGGTATGTGCACTGGGTTTTCCCAGCAGTACAGCCTGTATAGGGATCTATTTTGCTTTTCTGACTGCTATAGGGTCCTCTCTAGTGTTATTAAAATCAGCTCTGCCTCCAGTTTAAATATTATTAGGGATCATATTATTGATAGGGCCACCACAGTAAGATTGACAGCACAGTTGGATCATATTCTTTTCATATATCCTCATATATCCTTCATATATCTTCATCCACTGGAAAGCTCACATTGGGACAATCAGTAATCACTTTGAATATTCAGGTCAGGATCTTCATACAATTTTAGCTGAAAGCAAAAACTTACAAAATCTTCTTTTGCAACCACTTTTCATGTTGGGTTGAAAGAAGTAGTTCAGAAATATTGAAATGTACTCTTCCTTCCACTCCAAGCACATTTCATTTCCAAACACTTGTGATAAAATGGAAGATACAAAGCCTAACGAGATATATTGATAGAAAGAAGGAAGATGATTGTTTCTGAACAATAGTTCACTGCTTGGAATACAGGGTGTGAGAAATCTGTGTTAAATTCCTTTATTGCTGGAAATACTACTTTTCACTGCTCGATGAGACTATGTCATGAGAAAAGTCTTCTCCATCTTTTCTGTTGATGCTATTCCAATGTGTATAAAATACTTAAGTACTCACAGAGAAACATATCAGAAACTGTCATGTGGGTCATTACCTCAGCAAGACATATTGCCTCTATCCCAAGGCCTGCCTGTTCAAGCCAAACAGGATGAATAAGCGAAGCAGAAGTGAGAGACAGACAATCCTGTGCAACTTGATGAAAAGGATACCCAGACTAACCTGTGAGACTGATCATCTGCCTTCTGCCATGTACTCAGAAGTACTATGCATTCATCCTACCTGCCAGACAGAGTATCTTGGTTGGGACAAGCGCAACTCTAGTGGTATCCTAGGTCTGACCTGGAGCATTCCGTGTATCCAGCACACACTTGTCGTGTGAGGTGACATTACACACTATATAGTCTCCAGCTACTTCTTAAGCCCTTGTGACCACAGGTTGCCTTCAAGGCTCCTGAAACCCTTCCAAGGCAGTTTCTGGCATCATATTCTACAAAGTCACATGGGTTTTGTAGGTAACGTAAGCTCGCTCTTACTCTGGACTGCTTGCAAGGACAGTGCAGGCAGTCAAGGTGGTCCTCCTCTGCCCTGTAGACATCTGCCATGTAAATGTACACACCTGAATTGTTCGTTTTAGGTTTTCAGTAGAATCAACCAACCTTAACCATTCTATGAGGACAGCATAGGCTATATCCCAGTTAGAAATGAGTACACAGAGGGACTCTAAAACAGCCTTGATCAGCCTGAACTCTGCTACTCATGCTGTAGCTATATGTAGCTTGGATGGAGCACATCCAAGGAAAACCTGCATTACAACTATTTCCCTGGGGAAACAAGTGAGTAGGAGCCCAAAGCAGATGCATATTATTTTTTGGGGAGGCTATTCATCCGGAGTATGTGATCCAAAAAATGGGAAAGCGTCCACGGGAAAGTGATTACTTTTGAACCTGGGTTCATACAAGCAAGCTGATAGCAACTTGGTAAGACCGGTAAAACTGCCGGTTTTAAAAGAAAAAGTCTTCAGACATGCATCAAAGATACATACAAAAAAAAAGAAGTATCTATTATAATATTTTGTATTTAAATGATCTTGTTACAGAATCCCATTGAATTCTATTTTAAATACAGACAATCTGCCTTTTTTTTCTTTTTCCCTAAATTGTTCCTTTAAAGGATTTTTTTTTCTTGTTTCTATGTATTTATTATCCAGCCATTTGCTTTCTATTCTGGGTTGAGCACAGAATGAAAAGCTTGAGTGCTAGGACTAGATTACTACTTGCTGTAAATCAGGACAGTAGTATCAACTTCAGTGGAGTCATTGTTTATTTATATCATCTGACCTTTGAAATTTTAGGATGTGGAACATTATGAAGAAACCCTGAAAAGGAAGTCCAGTGGTTTGTTAGGCATCTTTACGTTTATCTGTATTGACTTTTTAAATATAGTGGTGTATAGTGGTGGTATAGGATAAAAGAAGAAAAAAAAAATAGAGAATGCCAGAATTCAGTCACTTAACACATTACAAAGGAGAGGAGAACAAAAGGACAAGGTGGACAGCTCCTGTTCAGATTAAAAAATGGTAAATGTAAGAATGTGTAATGTTTTCTGTTTTATAGAACTTACTGGTATTTTCAACAATTTTATGCCCTTTTCTCTGAAAGCAGAAGGCCCTGCAGGTTGTGTGCTACAGTTATAAATGTAGGCAGTCTTGTGTTTGCACAGATTCCCATATTTGTTAAAAATTACATCAAATGATTTGCACAATTACGGCCTCAATCAATAGTTCCTTTTTTTTACCCCCAAAATACAATCTTAGAGATTAGTTCCTTAAAGCATGCTCAGATGCACTACTTGCCCGCCAGTGTGCTTATTTACCACTATGTGAACTGCTTCCAATTTGTGATGTTAAAACATCCCTATGGCAACTGCAGCACTTGCTTACATGGGAAAGTCATTTTAGGAAAGCATTGAATTTATTTTTAGATTCTTTTAGTGAAATCTAGCAGCTGGAAATGAAGTAAGCCAGCACCATGTTACTAGCCAGGGCTTTACAGAAGAACGAATTACTGGTTGCAATTTTATTATTTTTATTATTTCTTAATTGTTTCTTGTGCAGAATACCTGAGTCCTTGTTCTGTCCTTCTTCAGCCTTTGAAATCAATGTAGTTTTTGTCTTAGGGCTGGTTATTATGTCATTATTTTTATTATGATGTTGTTTATTTACCTTATTTTACAGCTGCTCACTCACAGCAAAAATTGAAATTGTGTTTGCCCATAATAGCAATGATTAATTGTGGAAAAGATAACAAAAAATGCCTGTCTGTGAAAACACTTATAAACTTCCTGCACTGTAAAACAAACACATGGGTCTATTGGAATCAGCAAAAATGAAGACACAAAATGATTTCACAAATGACTTTTTCTCTCCTGTTAATGGTCCAAAAATTTTTGATCAGTATTTCCTCTTCAATACAGACTGTGATAAAGGCCATAGTAGTGAAGAAAGTTAACCCTAAACTGACTGGCACTGCACAGAAAATTGTGTGTCAAATTTTGCATGTTCGACTTGCTTCAAACACCCAGATTAAACATGTTTTTTGTGTTTTCTGAATTTAAACACCTACATTCTGAATGAATGCTTTGTTGAATGCTTGCCATCATCCTCACAGCCTTGCATGTTGTGCGTGAAATAGCCATAGTGACTTGAAAACCCTGAAATGCTAAGAATAAATATACAAATTTCTTCCTTCCCTTAGGCCCCTCCATGTATAGATTTAGTTTGTTTCATAATGCTCTCAACTTCTTCTTCTTTTTTTTTGGACACTGTTCTCCAGAACATTTTTTGGCATGAACTATTACTTCTTGACAGTAATACAAACTTTTATTAGACTACATATATTATTTATTTTCTATTGTTATAGTTCTCTATAAAATGCCTGTGTGCCCCTCCCAGTTGTCTTTCAGTGAATTATGATCAAAATGCTTAACTTCTTCCATTTACAGACTAAGCATTTGCATATATGCTTTTCTTGCATTCAGAGGTCTACTCATTTATCTACTTCAAGTACTTTTGCTTATAAAGTGTAAAAGACGACCCTGAGAAAAACGCTCTTTCTCAACTAAATGAATCCGCTCAATTTATTCTTCTTCCTTTTTTTTTTCCAACATAGTCTGTCCTTTGCTGCATGTGTCTATCATGGTGATTAAGTAGTGTGATTTTCCTTCATTTGTTGGTAGGCAACCTCTTTAGATAATCAAAAGATGCCATAAAATGACATTTGTGCTGACAATAATGTGGAGTATATTTGCAAATACTAGAAGATGATCAAAAGTATTAATTCATAGGTAGCTCCAAAATACATTGTCAGTTTTAATGTGATTTATTGTCAAAAATGTCCAATGTGTCCAATGGCAGATGAGGATATCTTTCTGGACACTGCAGTATTATATCTAAGCAGTAACAGATTACAGATATTCAAAACAAGTTATGCTTCTTATTAAGACAGTAAGACAATATTTCATTAAGATTTTGCTTACACTATCCCTTACTCTTTTTTCCTTGGACATACTTTAGGAGGAATCTTACTTACCAGTTCCCAAAGTTCACTGAAATCTGTCTTCCTAAGCCTCCCTGTCTTTGTTAGTTATTCCATAGTGAGGAGGAGGAAATGTAAAAAGACAGTCCTCTAGGTGATCATCTCTTACTTTCTCGTCAAATCCCCAAGCTGCTCCAGGAACCTGCTGAAGAGTTGCAAAATTCGTCTTTCACTGTATGTCACTTTAATATGCCTGTAAGCCACTCAGTCCTCTAGTATGCATAGGATTCATTTCATTTTTTACAAAAACTTGTATCCACTTCATTTTCCCTGGTTCAATGGTTTAATATGATATTTCAATGGATCCATCTAAAAGATGGATTTCAAAGCAGATATCCATGTCTGTATGCTATATGGCAACACTTCTTCCCTCTTTTTCCTTGCCGTCCTTTTATAATAATGAAAGTATTAATTCTGCTATACTTGTATATTCTGTGTTTAAATATCTTATATTTATGTATGCATACATTATATTTATTATATATTTACATATTATACTTATTGATAATAATACTCTGGCTAACAACCCTACACTAACAACCATACTAGAGCTAATTTGAATAATTCACTTTATGGAAGAGACAAACTTTTCAATGATCCTGAGTAGTAAGCTAATAATTTCAGTGAAAAGCCAGAGGCAGAACAGGTGTTTCCAGTAAGAGTGAAGTAAGAAAAGATATTAAACAGTATTATCAGAGGCAAAACTTGAGTCATGACATATTAATTATGAATTCCTTTTAAATTTTTAATTAGGAACTAGAAAATACTTTTTTTTGTGCAGAATAATGAGGCATAACTGTGGAAGAGCATAAGAGGAAATGTCACAGGATGAAATTACAATGGAAGATATATCAGAAGAATTAACTTAAACATTTAAAAATAATTGTGTAATCTAATTTCCTTGTGAAAAATTATTTTGATAATCAATAAAGTCATCGCTTCTTGAAAGCCGACTTCCATCTTGACATACATGAGCATCGTGAATCCACCCTGAAAGTGCCTGGTTTTCATTCTCAACTTCAGGGTAAGAAAGTAGGATTAACAACTCAGACTACATGCCAAACTTACCCAGGTAAGATTAGTTGGGATCAATCTGTCCTAGTTAACCAAAGCTTACAGTAAAGGAAGGCAGAAGACTTAAATGTTCTGTAGCAGGAGAAATGAGAAGTAGGGAAAAAATATTGGTGGTTTTAATTAAAAAAAAAGTGTGATAAAAGACACATGGTAAAAAAAACCCTGCTGTTTTCTGCAAGGAAAAACAAGTGCACATTCAGTGCCAGAGGAAGAAATTCATGCAGAAATTCAAGAAATTCAAATGGAGAGACACAGATAGATAGTTTGTACACGTTTGAAATGGAGTAATGACATGACAAGAAGAGTTGAAAGAAGTCTGGGCAGGTGTCCAGACCAGTGAGCAGACATGAACTAGGGTTGTTCTTCAAGGGAGGAAAAAGAAGGCATAAAGAGGAGAGAAGAGACAAAGAGGAGTGATAGAAAGGCAGTAGTTAGAAACTGCAGACAGAAGAGAACAAAGCTGGAAAAATGAAGTGTAAAGAAGAGCAGAGGGCAGAAAAGAACAGAATGGAAGAAAGTAGATGCAAAGATGTAATGGTTGTTTTGAACAGGTGTACCAGGTCACATTTATTCACAATGACTAAGAAATCTTCTGAGAACAGAGATGGCTGGATAGCCCAAACTGCACTTACGTTAGGCAGGTAAAGAGTGCTGTCCTACGGAAGAAAAGATGTCCAGATTGCACTGTCAGGAGGAAACTAGTAGGTGAAGATATCAGACAAGATATCAGACAAGAAGTGCCACCCTGTGCAGGTTGCTCTTGAACCCTTCAGCTGAAATGAAGAAAAAAAAAAGCTATATTTTTATCTCAGTTGCTTCTGAACAAATAACAACTGTAGTACATTATCTTATAAAAATAATTCACAGTGATTTACAGATAAAGAACAATTGACTTTATCTATTCCCATAATAGAATGGGAAAATAATTCCCATAATTTTACTCATATTTTTTCTTAGAATATAATATAAATTAATTAACCCAAAACTACTATTTCCCTCCCTCTCCTCTTCCAGAAATGAACCGTGGCCTGACAGTCATGATTATGTCATGACTTCTGCTATTGATTTAAGGAATATTACAACAATTAGGACAAAATGATGGTAAACTGAAAGAAATGGATGTTGGTGATAAAGACTGCTACTATTATGCGTGGAAAAGTGGAAATACAGCAAGTGGAACACAGTTCCTTTCATTTTCCTTTTCCAAACTGGTGTAGAAATTTTGCAGCAAAAGAGCAAAAATTATTTTGAGCCTCTTTTTCTTTCTACCAGCTTGCCTGCAGGATTATGCTATCAAATATTAGTTAGATCTGAAGAAGATCTGTATGGAAGAGATTTTCAAATGTGCAAACTGAATTTCAGATCCCTTATTTTTTATTGATCCTCAGTAGAAACTGGGTACAAAAATACGCATCACTTTAAAAAATTTTGCTTAGTCTATGCATGTGCATATGTGTCTGTATAGATATATATACATTTATCCTTATATATATGTATGTGTGCTACTTCCAAATAGCTATGGGAAAATCAGTACCTCAGTCAATCAAGAAAATTATTGCTGTAATTGAAGTAGAAGGATCAAATTTTCTTTTTGACCTTGAGCCAAACTAATACGGATTTAAAAGCAAGAACAAGGACATTTCATGCTAAAAATTTCAAAACTTTAATTAATAATAATAAAAGCAATAGGTAAAATACTTTGATCAATCAAGAACAGAAGATCTAGTTTGCTCCCCAGATCATATCCATTTGAAAAGCAATTTGAGAAAGAGTCAGCTTATGTTATGAGAATTTTAGCCAGACAACTTCTTGTATAACTTATTTGGCATGTGTTAGTTTTGTAATTTTATATATTGAGACTGGATTTGCACTACTTGTAGGCAGTATGCCATCTACTTCTTTATTTAATAATCCCTGATAACTGAAAAGGAAAAAGAGAAGAATATCGTATTTTTTCTTTATGTGCTATAACAATGCTGTTTCTGGGCCAAGCCTTCAAAAACTTGTTATGGCTATTGCCCTTAGCACCCAACATTAGGATATTTCTCTCAGCTTTAGCATGTAGCAGTTCTTGATTAGTTTTTCTGTATTGTATAAAGTAACATTGCTCTTTCTGTTTGGCTTGTGGCTTCTAGTTTAGCTATTTGGTGATACAGTGATATAACTTCATAGGTAATAAGTTTTAGGAAGCAATCCCTTTAAGTAACTTTATGACCCTTTTAAATATACAGACGTCTTTCAATCTACTTGTGAGCACTAGAGACCAAATGAAAAACACTGGATGCTGGAATTGGAAAGCAGAAATTCATATTGTGTAACATAAGTTACTTCATAGGTCGCTCTGCCATTGATCTCTTCAAAATGCGCCGAGAGCACATTCCTGAAAAGAAAAATGTTTCTATTGTCTGATGTCCTACTTTTTACATAGCCTAACTGAACAGAAATGGAAATCAACTATTTCTAGAGAGCAGAGGGGAAGTATGGTGGGTTCCTGAAAGATGGTGCTTCTGATGAATTTAAAAGAATTGTTAATATCATGAGGAATGATATGGTGGCAATTAACTGTTCCACTCCCAACATTCTCTCACATTACAGATGACTGATGACTTTAATTTCCCAAACTGGCTATTTGCTAGCTTTTATTGCTGAGACTTACCTAAAAAATAGAAGATTTTAAATTAGGTGAAAAGATTTTAAATTAGGTGAACTCAATGACTTATTTACACTATTTTTATGGGTTTTTTAAGTATTTTGACTGACGGCATTTAGTCTGCTCAGTTTGTACCCTATTAGATTCCAGAAAGCATCAAGAAGTCTTTTTTTCCATCATAGACCAAACACAGAGGTCTCAAGGACAGCTTAGCAGAAGTTCCTCTAAATAGCAATCTATTCTAGTCCGCTGATGTTCTGTGGTGGTATCAGTAAAAATTTCTGAGATAAGGACAATGTGCTTTTTGCAAGAACACAAATCAGTATCATTCAACAATTCTGTGAAGTTGTTTGGAGTATTGTATAAAAGGTATGAACCATTTCATGTGCATAAGGGGTAAAGACACCAAGATATACAGACAGTCTGTTGATATAGACTGACAATACTTTTCTTCATAAAATTAGAAGCTTGGCATGATCAAAGCGGTATCATTGGGTAAATCCATATTTTATCTTTGAGCATTGACAAATTTGTCAACTAACAACAAATGCAAGTAAATAGTAAGCAATAAAATAAGAAATAACAACAACAAACAGCAGATAAAAAATGATAAATTATAAGTAATAAATGATAAATATCAAAAATAAAAAATACATTCTGTTCTTAGGAAAGCAGTTTGGGCATTGGAGGATTTAAAGGCCACGAGTTTGTTTCCATTCTGACAAATCTTATTTCAATCAATTACCTGAGGAAAGAATCAGATAACACAGAAAGGGATTATTAGGATTCAAAATTATTCTAGCTGCAGAGGGTTTGGATCACAGGCATGTTCATGAGATCTTTTTGTTTTGTTTTATTTGCAAAAGGCTACGGGCTGAGCCTGACAACTCTTTTTATAAAGCACTCTACCTACTAAAAAATTACATATCTGGAGCGTTTTTTTAACCACAAGATGTTAAGACAGATGATGGAAGTTCCTGTAAAATGGAGTTCTGATGAGTTGAAAGGTTTAGTTATTGTAATATGTTATATTTGAATAGATGGTATGATACTGATTATATGGTTATATATAATATGATATATATTCATGGTTATATATGAATATACATATATATGGCTATATGTGTATATATATATATGGTTATATACTATATATATCTGTACATGTATTTAATACAGATTTTACCTTTGCTTAACCCAGAGGTTGAGTAAGGAAAAAAAAAGTGCCTATGACTTAGGCATAAAAGAATGTAAAGAAAGCAAAGACTTCATTGGGGAAAATAGAAGATAAAGAAGTGAAAGGGGAAAAAAAAAAAAAAAAAAAAAAGGAGAGAGAAGGCTTATGCCAAGACCACATGGAAGCTGAGGGCTCTGCAAACTTGCACAGATCCCGAGGGGCTGCCCTGTCATGGACAGCACGGCCCCCAGCTCCCAGCCACTCAGGAGCTGTTTCACAGCTCCCTGACAGCTTCAGGATAAGCTTAAAATAGAGAAAATAAACAATATCCCCTTCAGTAGTTCCCAAAGAGTAGTTTGGAATGCAGATAGATCCATTTTTATATAAATAGTGTACTTTCACTATCAGCCAGAACTGTCTGCAGGGAAAACACTCCATCCCCTAAGATGCCATTTTTTCTACATTTCTGGCAGCAGTTTTGCTTTGAAATCCCAATATTTATTAAAATGCCTTTCCATGTATCCTAACACATTGGCCTAATTCTAGTTATAAGTATTATTGTTTTTCCTCTTCACTCTTTCAAATTCATATTCAGGGCCTGCTGCTAACATCCTTATTTGCTGCATTATTACATGCTTAATGTACTGTAATGGCAGATGTGCAAAAATTTATCAACCATTCAGCACTCAGTACATATAATGCATTTAAACCTCCTATAAAAAGAAATTCTGCTCACTAACAGAAAAACATAAAGTACTTTCTACCAATTTATAGACTAAATTGTTAAAATTAGTTATAGTAAGCACATTTGTTATAATAAAGATCTCCATGGGAAGCTAATTCAGAGACAGAAATATGAATTATAATTTAATTTGTGGAAAAACAAAAAGATATATAATGGATGAACAATGAACAATACTGTTAGCAATTGCCATTATAATACAGACACACACATTGCCAAGTTATGGAATTCTTGAGAGGGCTCCTCTACTGTAGAAAACAATCAAAATCAATCACTGTTCTTAAAACCTCATGCTTCCAGAGTGTTCAGATAGTGTTTGAAACACAAAAGTAGGAAACTCTTAAAGGTGTTATTCCAAAGCAGTGACTTGTCTTCATTCCTCTAGCTGATTTCCCTTCATCTCATTTCAGATGAAGTTTCAGTTCTGCCATTTTGGAAAGGACATTTGTCTGCTCTTTGGAGAAGCAAAATTAGAGTCTATCGGTCATGAAATTATTTTTTCGGTTGCTAACCTCCCATAAAAAATGTCACCGAAAGAAAAAAGTCCATGTGGAATCAACTGAGCATTATCCTACCATATTATTGGTGTTACAAATTATTTGTTAAGCATGAAGAACCATGCTTAGCTCGGTACAGAATACAAAAGAGACAGAAGCACCAGCACTACGGAGTGGATAGAGCTTCCTTTATTGTGCTATTTATATCCTGTATCATTTTTTTCTTGTTAATTTTTGCCATCAGCGCAACATTTACCTTAAATTGTTACTTTCCAAGTCTGTAGTCCCTGAAAATGTTTTCCAAAATTTCAGATATGTATGTGCCTATTGTTTTTCCATGTTTGTGTTTGTTCTTGCATGTCTTGCTCTCTGCCCAAAACTGCTACTTCTTCAAAACTGCTTTCCTCAATTTTTTAAACAATTTATTCTTTCATTACATTCACCAGAAGAAGATTTATTTATATAAGAAGGATTATTTACAATCGTTTTCAGTATTTTCAACTATTTCCTCAATGGGAGAACTTTTCAACACAAAATCGACAGAAAAAATCTATGATATTTCTATTTCTTTTTCTTTTTTTTTTTTTTTTCATCAATGCAAGCATGGCAGCTGTCTGGAAAGCAGTGTGCAAATCACATTGCAAGAAGCCTTCTCTCAGTCTGCATTTTTGACCTCCCTGATTACTTTTTTCCTCCTGAAGGAGCTGTGCAATTGGATAGAAAAAGAGTTTCTCTGGTTTGCCTCTGGCGTTGTTGCCCAGAGGTTGTTTTTTCCCCCTTCAGACTGCCATATTACTTTCTGAAGAATGGTGTTCTTCTAAATTGCCTTCCTTCCTCAGCATTCAGCCTCTGCCCTGTATTTCTCTCCTTAAGTTTCCAAATTTATCCTTCCCTTGTCTCTGAACATTTCACTCACATAAGTTGTTTAGACATTATTCTTTAGGGTTTAATCTATTCCTTTGGTTTAATCTATTCCTTCTATTCTCTCACAAAACTTGAACATACAAGTCTCATGATAGTCCAAGTTATGACTATTTTTACAAAATCTTAAGGTTTATGAAATTACATATGATAATATGGTTCTCACCTCTATAACTTGTAAAATCTTTGCTTTCTGATAAATGCACTACTTCTACAGAGATTTTTTCTGTGTGTGTGTAAGCTGACCTAATTAAACAGTTTTTCTACTCCCCTCAGTTTGGAACTCTATTCCTGTTAATTATCTAATTTCCTATCATCATCAGTCAGTTACTTA
>NW_010587488.1:466702-521283 GCF_000705375.1 Tinamus guttatus | reverse complement strand
TTATAAGGGCTCTTTCATGCTTTAATTTTTTGGTACCTAATCAGATGCAAGTTCATGTCATAGTTTTCCCTTCATTAGCTTGATATCAGTCCACAGATTCAAAAGTTATTAGATGTTCAAGGACAGATGTGCCAGACAAGCATATTATGATGAGACAGTACAATCACATAAGTCTTTCTTCTACCTGAACACAAATTTAAAAGGAAAGCCAGGACATCTATATACTTATTAAAATTAATGAGTAATATGCTATTTTGATTGAGGACTCATGAATCAATAACTTTCCCATATTGATATCCAATATTTATCCTTCTTCTTACTATTAACTAAAAATATTCTAACAATACTTGTCCTAGCTATTTAGGATTCTAAGGAAATCCTATGAAAAATGTAAGTATAAACTGTCATCTTCTGCACTGAAAAATATGCAAATTAGAAAGTGCACATTTTGAGGCATGTGACTAGATTGGATGAATTTTGTTATATCTTCTAAAAATGAAATTTAGGGTAAACAACCAATAATTTTGGACTTTTTTTGGCTACTTGCCTAAGTGTTTAAATATTCCAAGGAAGATGTGGGGAAAATACATTAATTTTGAAACAAATATGAAAGGGAAAAGAGACCAGAAAATTTAAATGAGGTATCTCCTTTGAATGCTTATTATGTTTACTTTCAGTTACAGAGAATTGCAGTGCGCTATTGATATCAAAACAAAAACACTCTTCAAAATTTTAAGTTATGCAGTGAAGAAACGCTCTAGTGTAGGCCAGTTTTGCATTCACTAAGGTTCATTTGCTATTAAAAAAATAGAGTGAATGATCCACATTATTACCACATTATTACCAATTTAGCTTTTTTTACTGTTGGACTGCTATTGCTGTAAACAAAAGTCTTTTTGGAAATCTTTTAATCTTCTTAAGGATCAAAGGATTCAGGAACCCCATAAATATTTCCCTATTAACATGAAGGGGGATAGAATGATCAGTGTGTCCTATATAGTCAAACTGAACTGAAGTCTTTGGAATTAAGCTCTGAAGTTATGTAAATTCAATGACTCCAAACATCATATTCCGGATGGTTTGCTCATGTTCACACAGAGAAATCAATGGCAGATCAAGGAAGTATATTCAGATTTTTTAATATCAGGTGCATCCCTCGAGTTCCCCTAAAGCTCCTGCAGTAGATGCTAAGGAACAGAGACCAAGAAACAGGTAGCTCAAATATAAGGTAAAAAAAATGAATGCACAGGGGATTACTCTAGCTTCCTACAAGGTTCATTCATAGGTCAATGGGTGGATGCATGTCAATCCTCTCTCATAATTTAAGAGGAAAAAAGGCATCTAGAAAAACATGAGAAATATTTAAAGTAATGGAGCTGTCTCTATAGGCATAAGAAGTACATGATCTTTCCCATAATGAGGCTTTCTTCAGTGTCTAAGCATGCAACTGGAAATTCAATAGTATTTTAATCTATGATTTTTTGAGGAGGTTCAAGACACTCTTAAGGCTCTGCTTTGATTCTCTTGATTCCCTCTTAGAGTTAACGTAGGAACTGCCTGGTGATGACTCACTCTTCAAATCACAAAAATATATATATTTTATCTTTCTTAAGTCAACACATAGCTTCCTTAACAGCATCTGAAGTCTTTTGTTCTTTTTAGATTGAAATGTTTGCCTTTTAGCTCTATTTCCTTCACTGCTGTTTTGGAGAGTGGGTTTTCCAACAGCAGTAATACTGGTGAATAAGCTAAAGGAGTCTACAATCCTCTCAGTTTGTCAAGATAACAATTCTCTGCCAAACTACAGTTTTCTGCCAAATTTTTGTGCCCAGTGCTCCATTAAGGTGATTTTCAGGTAAAATGCTAAGAAAAACAGACAAAACAGAGGCACAAGGACAACTAAATGTACTTGCATCAATTACTGAAGCATTATAAAACAGTCTGGATACTTTTCAGTCTTTAGTGAAGAAAAACCTTAGCAAAAGTTTTCTGTTTTTTGTTTGTTTATTTGTTTGTTTTAGCATAATTTAGAGATTAGCACTTATCTGTTTTAGACTTACCTAAAAACTGCTTTTCCATCGTCTCCCTGAGCTGAAAGTCTCTTCTTGAGGTGTCAATGTTGTCCTGAACACAGTGAGACTTGAAAGAGATTATCTTTATTACACAACCATCTGTGGTGGTATTCTAGTGACTTAATTTTTGTGTGCTAGAAATTAGACATATAATCTCACTTGCTGCTTTAGGTCCTTCAATATGCAATAGAAAAATAATGGTATTTCCAAAGGGCGATTTGTCCCACTTAGCTATTTATCTTAGCATGAACTGAAGTACTTCTGGAGACGCTTACCTTGTAGGATTTACTTTGAATCGCATCGCATTAATTAATGCGCATTCCATATTTTTTCTGAATAACCCGTAACACTTGTTTCACATCATTCCTTCCATGTATATTACCACAGCAGCCACAGAAGAAGGGGAAAAGAAAAATGAAGCATGGTGAAATAGTTTGAGTTTGCTATTTTTCTCCAGCTTTAAACTTGTGAAGTTCAGAGTATTTTTGATGGATTTTATTCAATGGCACAGGGAAAATTTCTACACATCACAAAGTTCGCAGTCAAGGTTCTTGTTTCAGACTTTTAACAGGAAATTCAATGGCATGAAGCAGAACCTGGCTCGTTACTGTGAGATGGATCCAGTTCACCCAAATCCAGGCAAACAGCCAGCTTTGGTTAAGGTGAGCCAGCATTGCCACATAATCCATGAAGCACAAGGGAGTGACAGCGGCAGCCGACTTTCCAGCTGCCTTGAGTTGCCTAATCCAGATTATCCCCTTCCTGCTCTGGGCCACCTGGGGACACCCTTCACCACTGTGGCACTTAAGGCTCAAAGCTCTTGCTATGAAGCCTCTGGGTTCACAGCAAGAAACTGGACCCACTTGGCTTTTGCCACAACTTGTCAGTAAGAGCTGCTTGGATTTCTCCAGTAATGTTGTTTCCTCTGTTAAGCCCTCTTAATGTGAAGATAGCTCATGTGTGCCCAACAAACACCGCAGAGAGAAAGAGAGCATTATATTATCATAGTAGGTTATTACAGAAATAAGAACATGTAATACCAAAATTAAATCTTCACAGCGCACAACACTTGGAGGCAACACTTCAAAACTTCTTCAATACCATTATGTAATGTCACTGTCAGAGAACCCTATGGGGGAATATAACTTGGCTATTTTCTTGTATTTATTTTAAATAAATAAAGGTATGTGGTAGGTATTGGGTTTCTTATTGAATAATTCCATAATGATCTATGAAAATGTTATTGTTTAGGTAATAGCAGTAGTATATGTCACCTATTCATATCAAAGACAACAGTTTAATTAAAAAAAAGGAAAAAAAATTTTTTTTTTTGGTCTTTAAAGAAGATCCCTAGATACCACAAGTTTCTGAATATTAATACAGGAAACACACTGTTTAATATAATATGCCAATAATAATGAAGGTACATCCTATCGTGGAAGAAGCAAGGCACTGGCAGAGTAAGAATCAGCTTGTATGAACAGCAAGAGGCAGTGAAATGAGAAACATATTTCTTCTTTTCTGAAATTAAATAATCAAACTACAGCACTTTGAATGTTTGTGCTATTCTTTAAGATCTCCTTTCAATAGCTCATATGCATTCTTTAATTTTTTCATAATTTTCCTAGTTCCACAGTTTTATTTTTTAGTAAAGGAACACGTTACATCTTTTGTGGCTTTCTGGTATATGTTTTGCTAGCTACTGTAATTTATCTGGAACCTTCCTCCCTTTTCTGCTTTTTCTTAAATCTCAGCACTTGGAGATGAGGAATGAAACAGTTTCAAACAAATTCCAGTTTTAAACTAAGAAAAAAAAACAGTCTCAGCTGTAAAAAAAAAAAAAGTTTGAAAATGTGGTACAAGCACAGACGCAGATTCAAAAGCCTTGAGATAAATAAAAATAATTGTTTACATTTTTAATATTGTTTTGGATGTGTTGAGGACAGATTAAACCTATGCTCTTTGAGTGTCAGAAGTTGACAAAGCCATAACATCGTCTGTCCCTTTCTGAGAAGAGGTCCTTATCAGAGAACAAACGTGGTTGTTCTGTTCAGCTATATCACAGCTCTTAGATGAAGGTTTACTGTAAGAGTATGTTGTCTCTGAAACTCGGTTTTATTTATTAATTTTTTAATGCAATATAAGATGAAAAATAGAATTAGTTTGTCCTTGAACGCAATACTGGTTTTGGCTCATGAAAGATTAGACATCAGATAATGAAGGGAAGTGCAATGGGGATAACTGAGGTAGCATTTTTGCATATCAGTAATAAAACTCATATAAATACAGACATTGCAAGGGTGGAAAATTATTATGAAATATATGTAAATTTACTGAACTAGTCCCAAGATGTTGTAGTTACTTGCCTAGGAATATTATTTTTTTCTTAACAATGGTCTTTCATCATCTTAAGATGATGGAAGGACACATGAAGGGCACTGTATCATATTTTTAAGTGCTTGATTTTAATGCTTATTTCTCTTTTGCTTTCTCATATTGCTTTTGAAAAGGATATTTGCTTCTACTGTAGATAGAATTGTTCTATTGTCACCTTTCCAGAGGATGTAAAAAGCATTTCTAATAAATAGTCAAAATTAGAAACTGGAGAGGAGTAGCTTGCAAACCTGTATAGTACAGCAGGAGAAAAAGTCTTCAAGAACTCAAGAAAAAAATTATTTAAAGAATGAATTACCAAATACACAACACTTAAATGAGCTGACCTTCTGCCATCTTGTCCACTGGCTGCAAAAGAAATTCTATTGCTGTAGAAATAAAGGAGTCAGTGAGAATTTTCTTCTTCAGCAGTCAGTGCTCTGTTGCCGCCTCTATATAGCTTGCTTAGTTACACCACTTTATTTCCACCCATATAGTACTGCTGGAGGTCTCCAACAGAGCACTCCTCCTTCTGTGCTGTTCTGCTGGGTGCACATACCCAAAGGCAAAGGGACAGCAGCATCCACTGCCATTTAAACTCACACGCATTTTCCTGCCTCAGCTTCCTCATCAATTTGTCTAATGACATCCTTCAGGGATTTTCTCCCCATAGTTCACTGTTCATTCTCCCTGGTCACCTAGCTTTGACCTAGGTCTAAGCCCAAATACCCAGTTCTAAAGCACCATTCCCTGATCAGCCTCTCTGTTGCAGAGCTCCTCTTTGTCTCAGTTTTTCTGAAGTCTGCCTCCTCCAATTTGATCTTTTTGTTTCTCTCTTTTGCTGAAACCTTTCCACAATCTATCTCCTTCTCTTTCTTTCTTTCCCTCTTTCCCTTTCTTTCTTTATTTATTTCTCTCCTACTCTCTTTTTCTCTTTCTCTCTCTCTCCCTTCCTTTCTTTCCTCCTTTCTTTCTTTTTTTTTCAGAAAATTTGGGAAAGGGAAAACAAAATCTCTTCATTTCAATCAAGACAATGTCCCAAAGGTAGTTTCACCTGAATAGGGCAGCATGAGGCAGAGTTAAAATGTGTGCTGTTTATGAACTGTACAATCCTTCATTGACAGATTTCACATAAAAAACAAGATCCTAACAAAAATGAGTATGTGTTAGGTAGCCCCTGAATACTGCCAGAGTTCATGCTCTTCCCACACATTCGAGCTCTTCTCCCCGCTGGCAATCGAATCATATTTCCCAGTGGTGTCTCCACTGTAGGAAAGGCTGAGTGCTGAAGACTCAGCTCTTGGCTTCTGCTTTGTGCAGAACCACCTTCTAGGTTGAAGAACAGCACAGAGTGGCTAAACACAGACTCGTGTCCCCAAAATAAGGGCTGATGTAGCACCAGCCTCGCCGGGATCATGGTGGAGAGATGGGAGGGACTAGGAAGAGCCCAAGGTTGCAACACCAATCCTAACATCCACAAAAATTTTCTGTGCTGGTCAAGTTACTATTGGAGGTTGGTGGTTTGTAGTAAAACCATTAGCAGCCAGTAGCTGGTTTAACACTGTCCACAGACTCATAGAGTTCAGGTGCAGAACCCTAATGGGTTTCGATGGTTATTCAGTGAGACTCCAGTATAAAATATCTACACGGGCAATGAAATTTCCACCATTTTTTAGGGGAGAGGTCAAACTAAAAATAAATAAAATAAAATAAAATAAAATAAAATAAAATAAAATACTTAATGCCAAGCAAAGTAAAATCACAGACTGATGTCCACTGAGTGTTGTTTTGATGTCTGCTGACCAGCAGAAACAGAAGAATGATGGTTTTTGCAGCTTCAAAAGAATTAGACAGTTAGAGCAATGCAGCATAAACCATATTTTTCTTACTTATGAAATAGCTAGTATGCAGTAACCAAAGGGATTACTCATTAATTAAGGAAGTTCTAATTTCTGAGTCAGGGTAACAAAAAACAAGCCCTAAATCAAAACTACTAAATCATTACTGTCAGCAATTCCAAGGAAAATGAATAAAGTCAAACAAATATTAAAAAAAAAATATTCTAGTAATGTGATTACCTAGCAAGATTATTTTTTCCTTTTGATTTACCAACAAAACGTACTTAAGTACTTTTCTACATATTTTTGTATTCAATTCAGATACTAAAGTATACATTTTAAAATCTATTTTCAAAAAAAATTACTATATTAAGAGAATGACCAAGACACAAATTTTTACATACACGTTTAAAAAATATACATATATTCAAGTGGGAAAACTATAGATGCCATTGACTTTTATCTTAAACAGGAAGTTTCACTGGAAAAGAGAAAAGAAGATAAAAACTTCAAAATAGATTATATTTGTGGAAGCATTTTATGTCAGTGTATGCTAAAAAATATTGGGCACCAAAGCAGGAAGTGCTGCAGATTGATAGTACAAAGGCGTATTCCATTAGCACTAGATATTCTGAAAAAAAAATCCTTTTCTTTTCCTTCCTTCCTTCCTTCCTTCCTTCCTTCCTTCCTTCCTTCCTTCCTTCTTTCCTTCCTTCCTTCCTTCCTTCCTTCCTTCCTCCCTCCCTCCCTCCCTCCCTCTCTTTCTGTCTTTTTCTTATTTTTGTCTGTCTCTCTTTCCAGAAGTAAGTGCTTAATGTTACGTTTAAAGCCTTATTGCATGATCATCTCCTACATGTTCTCTCTGCAAGAACTGATGAAAAAGAAGGCTTTAAATGGGGAAATTATGAATGTATTTTCAATTAAGGTCCAAATAAAATCCTTTTTATTTTGTTTATAACTAAACAAATTTGAGTGTGTGGTTAAATATTACTTTAGAATGTTACCACCATCTTTCTATTTGATCTTGCATTTTAAACCATGAAGCAAAAGATTGCCAAAGAATCCATGTGGAGCTACTTATGAATAGAAGTTTTTAATTTAAAAAGCCTTGGTGTCAGTTGCCAACTAGGCAGTGCAGAACTTCTAAATATCTTAATTATCCTCCAAAACATGTGAAATGAATGGCCATATCAAATTTATTTATAGACTGATATCTAACAAGCAATGATGGAGACAATGTCAAATTAACAAGGACACACTTCTTTCTTCACTTGCCTTTTATGATTATTCTTTTCTGCACAGGTAGTAATTTTGCTACAGACAGTTCATTAATGTAAGCACATCGAACAAGGCCTGAGACTTTAAATAAGGAAATTCATTATATTGTTTTCTTTGTCAGGAAAGTAAGGTTCTCAGTCCAAAAAAAATTCTAATTACCAATTTAAAGTCAATGGTTTAGACTGCAGGCCAGGATAATTATATCTGTTCTCCCTTTCTTTGCTCTTAGCTGAATATATTTGTTAAAATACTTTCCTTTGCTTCAAGGATGCAGAAGATCTAATGTTAAATTATTATTGTTTAGCAGAAGAGGTGAGTAGTTGAAGTTTTAAAAAAGTATTTTATACACTTATTATCATTATTATATGCTTATTATTATTATTATTATACATGCTTACTAATGTTTCCCCAGTGCTTACGGTGCTATTCAAACATTAGTGAAATGTTTAAACTTCATGACACCTTTAGCTAGAAAATCCATCAAAGCGAGTTAGGATGGGAGCAACTCAGCAAAGGGTGATGTCTACTATGATGACACTCATTTTCCAAATGGAAGTCTACATAGCAATAACTAACTCAGATGGGTAGATTCACCTCACTAATTTCAGTCATCCAAAACATTAGTCTAGTCTAAGCTAATAATGTACTTGCCTCTTCAATCTACACAGATCCGCGGGGACCTACAGGGAGAAACTTAAGAGATGTGTAAAACAGCTTGAATCATTTATCTTTGGAAATTACCAGTGACCATGGAGGGAATTTAGGGGTCTGAATCTAGAAATAGATGGAGTTGGGATAAGAAGAATCCAATCCATGTGATTAACTTAGGGTGGAATTTTATTTTTCCGATAGCTAATAAAAAGGTGGGATAAATCTTAGCACATTCTTATTTAGAAGTATACAACAAACAGATGCCCTGATTAATGACTAGTGATTCTCTGGTTTGTTCGTTGAGCCTAATAGAACTACATATCCAAGTGACAATAAGTTCCTGTCTAACCAATAGTTCAGCAATTGATCCTTCAGATCAGCTTTTCGGCAAGCATACACAGGGATAACACCTTCAGTGAGTACTGTTCACATTGGTTTATTTACTGAAGGCAGCTGCTTTGTGTAAAATAAGTGCAAATGCCTCTAAATGTTAAACAACGACGTCATCATTACTTACAATGATTGATATATTAAACAAAACATTAGGTTTTGAAATGTCTTTGCTTTTCAATCAACATGACTAATGCTTGACTTTACACTCCAGTTTTCTCTGGAGTCCTTTCTGATGAGAATATTAAATGGTTCCTGCAGAGGCCAGTGGCAGTTTAGAGTATGACACTAATAAACATCAGATCGTGTAACTTTTTCATATTTAAGTTCTGCTGTCTGTATCTGAACATTATGGCTTAAGTTTATTAGTGAATAGAAATGACATCTTACAAAATTTCTGGTTTGTTTAGCACCTTGTATCAAAAGAATTTGATGCACACACAGCTAGTTTACCATTTTTTCAAAATAATTTCCTTGTTTTGTTCTGAGGAAAAAGAAAGTAACCCAAACATCCCTTAAATTCAATAACTTTTCTCTGATGTTTCTCTGTGGCACTCCCTTGTTTTAGCTCAAATGAAGTTTTCAAAATAAAATTATTTTTATTTGGCCTTTTCCTGTTGTGAAACATTTGTTTCCAAAAACAATTTTCAAAATGTCAAACAACATATCCCACAATGCGAGCATTTCACCTACTGTAGCTGAAAAGCAACCTGTTAATTTATCATTCAATTACTCCATGCAAGCCATTTCTCCTGGGATTACTTAAAGTAATATTCAGGGACAAATATGTCATTAAACTAAGTAGCCACTAATGGGAAAAAAAGAGAATGTGAGAATATAAACACTTATTTTTCTCTAAAGGATGCATGTTTAACACTTCAAAGTGATATTCAAATGCCTTTTTTTTTTTAACCAAATAGCCTTATAAAGAGCATCCTGTTAGTAGTGGGAAATTGCATGCTGCATGTTACAGTAGCAAAGAAGTAAAAGGAACAATTTATAAGGCATGATTTGCAATGATAAGTGAGCATATCTGGAGATATGTGTGCACATCAGCCCTTTTATCTCAGCTCTTTCAGTGTCTCTGCAGCTTGTCAGCCATCCTTCCTATCTTCTCTCTCAGCAGCAGTGTGACTCAGTAAATGAGCGTTATCAAAGGGAGCGGAGGAGGAGGAGGTGCTACGTGCTTACTTGGAGATATTAGAAAGGTTTATTACTTTGCAGTAGAGCCTAAAAAACTGTTGGTAACAGCCTTAGTTCTGGCCCTTGGAATGGCTCTGCTGTCCTGGCATTCAGCATCCAGCAAACCTTTATTGACGTAGACCACAGGCGGTAAGTTTTTAATACGTACATCCACCAACTGTGGAAAAGGATACTTAAAAGTGAAAATGAGGACAGTATTGTTATAAAGTGCCCTGGCTCTCCTGATATATTCCATATAAAATGTGGGCAGCCCCCCTCCATGCACATTTTTTTATAAGCCCTTTCATGAATTGCTTTATAAAGAGATCTCAGTAAGGGAAGAGGTTGGACAACCCTTCGTGTTTCCGTATGGGAAGCAGCTAATACGAAGTGACCACAGCGGTCGTTACTGCATAAAGAACAGCAGTATGTGAGTGAATTCTCTCCTTACTATGCAAAGACTGGATAAACCATCAGAGCAAACAGTACACACTTCTGTTCCTGTGTGGTCTTGGAAATTACCACTGGATTCATCAAAAAAATATAGTGTGCTAATATGCTTTTGGGGGAAAAAAAAACACACAAAGTAATTTCTGAACAGAAGGCAAGAGAAGATCATATTTTCTAGAAATAGCTTATATTGCTTGATTTAATCAGAATTAAGGGCACCATGGTGCTGAATTTTTCCTGCAAATGGTGCTTACCCAGAGAAAAACAAGGCATAGTTGAGAGCTATCACATAAACTGCAAAATTCTGAATTAATATCTCTACATAACTGCTGAGAATGATATTGCTTGTTCTATCTTATTTTTTCTAAGCAAGCAGTTTAACATAATTAACATGTTAGCCTGCTCAGCAGAGAGGTTATGCTTAAAATCCTTCAGGCCTGGGATACTGTGGCAGATGTTTAGCAGAGACAAATATTACCATTATCTGCATTTTGCCAGTCTTTTAGTGTAAATAAAAATCTCTTATGGCCAGCATACGCTGAGTATATTTTAAATATATAAAGAACTACAAGTTGAATTGTGACTCATGATGATAAGGCAGATTTTAGAGAGTGCCAGTTTAATGTGTCTGCTACAGGTAGTGGTGGGTGAAACAGTGGGTACACAGAGAAAGAAGCTTGTTTCTTTCCGCCCCCAAACATTTATAATTAATGACCTGTAGTTTATTGCATGAGGTCATACAGAGAAACCCACCTGAGACATCCATGACTTCTATAATGCTCTGTGTAGGTGCAACAACCCTGTCATGTTCAGCAGATTGCAACTAAGTCAGTCAGCAAGAGCAGCAGAAAATGTGCAAATGAATACATAACGCCCACGTAAAGCTTATGTTAATTCAGCTGCTGCTTTGAAGGAGAATTAGAATGGATAGTATGTGCTCTGTCTTGTGCCATGCTACAGTTGTTCAATAGCCTACAAAAAGAAGAAACACCTGACATATATTGTGCAGTAGACTATGATGTTAGTAATAGAAGTGTATTATGAAACAGAAATATCAATTAATTAAGTTCTAGAAAAAAAAAAGTACTTTCATGAAAAGGAAAGGTGCTATGGGGATTTTTTTACAGGAAAAATGAAACATTTCACAAACCTCATCAGTACCATCTGAACAGACTTGTGTTTCAGCTGTTTCTCTGGCTTTCTCTGAAGTTCACTTATTTCAGATAGGTAATCAAGTGCTAGTACAATGCATTTGCCTTTGAGCGAGTCAAATGGATAGTTAGAGACAGCAAAGCGTTCATTCCACCTGCCGTTCACAGTTTAGGTCAAGGATTATGAGCACAGCAGTGCCCTGTCCATATCAAACGTGTCCTGATGATGCTGATATTCAAAGGCTATTGTCTTCCTTCAAGAGCTGAAATCCACAGGAGGAAATGAGAAATACTGTGATAACTGAGTGAATGATTTTCATTGGTGGATTGTTGCCTAATTCCATGCTGTTCTGCTGACTAGACAACTCCCAGGTACAATCCCCGGGTTTCCCTGAATTAGGGAAAGCACACGCAGGAAGAAAGTAATACTGCAAGGAAGATAAGCCAGGCTTCTTGCTTTCTAGGCAAAGATGCTACATTGAGCTAAAATGCAGATGTGTTACCTTAGGTGACCTTCTGGTAACTATCATCATCAGCTCTCCTATTACAGGTAGCAGAAAAATCTTGGTTTACTCTACCCAGATCAGCAGTACTTTAGCATGTCATGAAATAACCCCCTTCACCATATATAAACATCAGAATTAGAAACTGGATGAATTATCTAGCTTTGCAGCTCAAGATGTCATCTGTCCTATGGATATTTCTGCCCCTACGTGTACTGGCATATGGGTACACAGAGCTGTGCACTACAGCATCCATCCTGACTAGTCTTAGGAGTCAAGTAGCACAAGTATGCTTTCTGTAGATCAACCGTAAGGGAGATCCATATTGCATCTTCTATGCAGGTTTTGATTCTATATGAGAGCACAAAACTCTTCTGAGCTCCCTTTTTTTTTAAAGTCCTGATCCTTAAACTGAAAACAGTGTATGGGAATTAATCAAAGTGAAGAATGGAGAGCTTTAGTCATTTTTTTTTCTGAGATTTTTTTAATAGTTAAAAGAATTAAAGACTTTGCAATTTTCGCAAGATTTTTAGTACCAATGAACACTTTTAACTTGGAGGCAGCAGTGAAAAAGTTTTTAAAGGAATTACCACTTCTTTCACAGACAGTCTATCAAAATATTTAGATGAAATTCAGGCAGAGGATGTTGCTTTGGATATTTGGGCAAGAAGAATCAGAGACATAAACATACATTTCTGAACTTTATAAAAGGTTTTGAAAATAATATCCTGACTAATTTGAATAGCATTATTACCTGAAACCATTTTACAAGAAAAATTAAGTCTTGGTATTTATTTGCCTTAAAACAGCACTTATAGAGCTGAATTCAGACCTGGGGAGGATAGATATCAAATAGGCACAAAGAACTACAAAAAAAAAAAAAATCAGTATCTGCTTCCTACTTGTTATGACATTTGAATTTTTAATTTTAAAATACCCTCACCAGCACCTACCAAAAAATACAGAAGTCTGATTTTCATAAATATATCCTCTGCCACAGGACTGGCTACCTTATTATTCAACGGTTGAATTGCTATCAGTTATCCTCAAAGTTAATTTTGTCAACCTGTTTGTAGGTTCCCACTATAAAGAGAAATAGACATCTCAAAAGGACCGTCCATCCAATCACAAGGTGGGTGTCCTACAGTACATAGGATGAGTAGCCCTCTGATGGTACCTTTATTGACTACAGAGGTTAGAGTTACTAAGAAGAATTACAGCATCTTCTGGCCAGTATCTGCTGGCCAGCATGTCCAAGACCACCCTAACCACAGTTCTATGAATAAAACAGCTACTTAAATCCTCTCAGCTGGACTCCTCAGTATTAGGGATACTCAGAATATAACTGCTGGACCAAGCATTGTGCATAGAAAAAAATGCTAAAAGTCATGCTATGTCCTCTTCTCTTTTGCCAATTAAAGCACTCAGAAGGATCATGAAAGCTGTTGTCTGCTTCAGAAGTGCTGAATTCCCACTCTCAAAAGCATGGCCTAATACTAAGATATAACATATTTTGGACAGGAGACTGTGCCCTACCTCTCCTACTGAAACTGCTCTATTTTTTATTCACTCATTTAAATATTAACTGAAATAAACATTGAGAATAAATCTTTCTTTTAGTTTAATCGCTTGCCTGAATATAGAGATGTGTATTAAAACTTGTTATCTAACTCAGATTATTTTATTCAAAGTGAAATAGCTTCAACAAAAGTGGTCAAGATGTCTCTTCTCCCTCCCACTTCCAGACTATGTTAAAGTGTGGTGATCAGATTATTCTGAGGGAGTGTAAATGATCATTGCATAGATCTCCTCAGGCAGAAAAAGGTAGTTCCTCTGCATTTTGAGGAAAAGAGATGGTTCTGGCTTAATAACTAACTTAAGGAAAGCTCGACCCAGTATCTTAACCACTTTATTTCCTCTTTACAAAATGCCTGACAATTAATGCATGCAAAATCAGTCTGTTTTAAAACTATTAGATTGAGTCATATCCTCAAATAGCAATTAGAAGTGAAGGCCATCCTGGTTAACGATTAGAGTTTAAAATAAAAATATAGCACTCACATATTAAGCCCACACACAAGCTTCAAGGAAAAGAAACAAAAGAAACCCTTAGCCCGCATTTGGAACTGAACTTACACTGAACTCTTTATAAGCAAAAGTGCTTTGACACTTCTGATTTCCACCAGGGACTAGAGTTGGAAATGACCGTGCTCTGAAAGAAAGGCTTTTCTTCTGGTATTTCCAGCTGAAATGCCAAGTGGGAAAGTGCTGGAATCTGATAAGAAAGCTTCTCCTCATAGATGTTTATCCAATATGAATCTGAACTCTACAATTTTGTAGACCTGACCTTCGAACTGCTGCTCAGGTCAATTAGCAGAGCAGTTTCCATTATTTATATTGAAACATTTTTTAAATAGAAAACTTCTATCTCTTTGTAGATATGAATGTGATGGAAATATCAGCCGTTCAGGTTAGTACAATGCTGAAAGAAGATACTCCATTCGCTGGTGCTAAAAATACAGTCACTAGATACAATGCTTTCCAGTCAAAAGAAATACATTCAAAATGCCTGTCTTGTCTCCTCACACTTTAAGTTAGAGTGAGACAAATTTTGCATTGAAGATCTGGTGTTAAATCCAGTGGAATCACTCAGAAATTTGCTATTGAATTTGCTAGTCTTTGGAACAAACCTTTGCTGCAGAACTTGGCTTCATTTATTCTTCCATTTAGTCTTTTAAGTTCTGAAGTTGTACTTTAACTGAAAAGTCTTAATAAAAAATATTAAAAGAAGTTAGTTCTCAGACAGTTTTTCAATGGAAGAACACTTACACGGTCATCTTGTCTGAACTGCACTGTGTTGCTGTAAAAACTAAAAAGCTGTGCTACCTATTTTCTCAATGAATTGTTAAAATATTTATAAAGGATGTGTGTTCAGTACAGGAAAACTAATACAAAGATCATAATGTACACTTAACCATGAACTAAAAAGAAAAGCCCGCTCTGACCTGGTAAAACAGCTATGTATCATTGCACAATAGTGAAGGACAGAACCCAATAAATTATTATAGCTAACTGTGTTTGCATCAGTCAGCTTGTGAAATAGCTTCATCCCCCCACGCTGATGAATGAAGTAATATTATCTTCTCTAACAGTACAAACGATTAAAGTGAGTCTTTCAGATGACTGTGCTTGATAAAACATAATTATGATATGCTTTTTGTACAACACGTTATATGGACATTTTCCAGTAAATTTTTATGTTTAATATCTACAGCAGTTATGTAATTTATGCAATTATTAGATCAATTTATATAGTGTACCTGTCAAAAATGTTCTGAATGAATGTATACTTTATATAAAAAAATCTCTATTAGGTAAATAAAACTAAACTGGCACAATTACTAGTAAATACTTCTCAATGAGTAAAAATTGAGATTACAATTAGGCAATTTTTCTACAAATAAAAGGTGAGATTATAAAACTTAGCTGAGTTACTAAAGCTTATACCCATCCTATGCACTGCAAATCAGTACACTAGACAAGAAATAAGGAGCATTTCATGACAGAAGTTAATCCATCCAGAAATCCAAACATAAGGATCTCAAGTATGTATTCCACAGGTGATTTACCTGTTGCCTTTTAAGAGACCGTCTGTCACATACAGGGAACTACAAAACGAGTAATCATCTAATGTGCATTTACCAATTAACTGGAAACCAGTATAAATATTGAACACCAACGCTGGAGAAAGTCTTTACGTATAGACATGTTTATAAATGAGAGAACAGAACAAAAAACTCTGGCTACTATTGCTGACAAGGAATCAAGGTGGAAGAAGATACCGTCAGATCATAAACCTAGTTAAAAAGAGCTAGATGTGAACTTTGGGTATGAAGCTCCACCAGAGGAATTATCTCAACCCAGCATGATGAAAGTTGAGGAACTACATCATCTGGGTGATACAAAGTAAAGATGAGTAGAGGTGAGCAACATCAGATCTTACAATTCCCTTTCGTCAGTACATATATTATTTTACATAAGAGGTGTGACAGAAAAATCTACCAAGCACAAAATATTTGGTATCTTGGATAAAGGAGTGACCATGAGGTTCGTCCTCTCAGAAAGAAAAGGACAGTGCTCCTAAATTGCAGCCCATGTTAACTTGGAAATTACCTAGGATAAAAATATCCTCTATTACACGGGAGAAGAAATACATGATTTTGCATTCCCTCTACCTAAAAAGCTAAGACCAACAAAAATAAAGAAGGTAACTCTACTGCCCACTGTAGAAGAAAAGGGTGAAATGACAAAACCAGCCCCCCCCTCCCTTTTTTTTTTTCATCTCCTTCAAAAAAGGAGGCCAAAATTTCAATTATTGATACAGGCTAAATTCACTGCTTTCATTTCACACTGTGATACTAAAGGCAAGAGGGAGGACCTAGGAAACTACAGGCTGGTCAGCCTCACCTCCATGCCTGGAAAGGTGATGGAGCAGCTCAACCTAGAGACCATCTCTAGGTATGTCAAGAAAAAGAAAATGACCAGGAGTAGTCAGCATGGATTCACCAAGGGAAAGTCATGTTTGACCAACCTGATAGCTTTCTGTGATGGTGTGACTGTCTGGATGGATGATGGGGGAGTCGTGGATGTTGTCTACCTTGACTTCAGCGAGGTTTTTGACAGAGTCTCACATAATATCCTCATGGAGAAGCTGAGGAAATATGGACTGGATGAGTGGACAATGAGGTGGATTGAGGACTGGCTGAATGGCAGAGCCCAGAGGGTGGTGATAAATGGTGCCGAGTCTGGTTGGAGGCCTGTGGACAGCGGTGTCCTGCAAGGGTCAATACTGGGCCCAGTGCTCTTCAACTTGTTCATCAATGACTTGGACGAGGGCAGATAGTACACCCTCAGCAAGTTTGCAGATGACACCAAACTGGGATGAGTGGCTGACACTCTTGAAGGCTGTGCTGCCTTTCAGAGAGACCTAGACAGGATGGAGAGTTGGGCAGAGAGGAACCTCATGAGGTTCGACAAGGACAAGTGCAGGGTTCCTGCACCTGGGGAGGAACAACCCCAGACACCAGTACAGATTAGGGGTTAGTTGACCTGCTGGAAAGCAGCTCCGCAGAGAGGGATTTGGGAGTCCTGGTTGACAACAGGTTAACCATGAGGCAGCAATGTGCCCTCATGGCCAAGAAGGCCAGTGGGATCCTGGCCTGCATCAGAAGGAGCATTGCCAGCAGGTTGAGGGAGGGGATCCTGCCCCTCTGCTCAGCTCTGGTGCAACCACACCTAGAGTACTGTGTGCAGTTCTGGGCTCCCCAGTACAAGAAGGACATTGAGCTCCTAGAGATGGTCCAGTGTAGAGCCACGAAGATGATTAAGGGATTGGAGCATCTATCTTATGAGGAAAGACTAAGCAAGCTGGGCCTATTTAGTCTGGAGAAGAGAAGGCTGAGAGGAGATTTGATCAATATGTTCAAGTCCCTGGGGCCAAACTCTTCTCTGTGGTGGCTGGTGACAGGACAAGCGGTAACAGGTGTAAGCTGAAACACAGGAAGTTCCACCTCCGTATGAAGAAGAACTTCTTTCCTGTGAGGGTGACAGAGCACTGGAACAGGCTGCCCAGAGAGGTTGTGGAGTCTCCTTCTCTGGAGATCTTCAAAACCAACCTGGATGCCACCCTGTGCCATGTGC
Source organism: Tinamus guttatus (assembly GCF_000705375.1). The sequence goes on along the minus strand of NW_010587488.1, from coordinate 503,695 downwards.
TCTACGTGTCCCTGCTGGAGCAGGGGGGTTGGACTAGAAGATCTCTAGAGGTCCCTTCCAACCTTAACCATTCTGTGATTCTGTGAAGCATTGCAAGAGTGGACAAAACCATTGTTTTTAAATCCTCAATAAGCAATATTTCACCTCTAAAGAGGGAATTAGATGGCAATGCATATTTCTGTGTCCTTTTGGTAAATATGACCAAGGTCTGTGCTTAAGGTCAATATGACTTAGCTTACACAAAGAAGTCGTCGTACATACCAGCACTTGTATGTGAAAAGAGCCAGATTCTTTAATTACACAGTTCAAATGCACCTCCGTTCGCATTAAGAGAGTTATAATGATTTATACCTGCTGACAATCTGAACTTAAATATCATGCATGGAGGAGCACACATGAAAATTGCAACTAATAATCTGAGGAATAAAAAAAAAAAGGACAAAATGGCAAAAATGAATGAAATCAGGGCTCTGCCATACATTATGCTGTTTTTGATGACTCCAATAAATTCCAGCTATGACAAAACATGTTTATAAAAAGTGCACCCAGCCAGAGTTTAAGTAGATTTAGAAGAAAAAGAAACAGCAAATGCTATACTAGTCCACTCTTAACTGAAATTAGAACATAATAATATATGACTCTTGCTATATTCATATTTGTAAGTGTTCTCTATTTAAGCAGGTTAGATATAGTTAATTTTGTATTACTAATCACTTTCACAAAATCTTTGATTCTTTGCATTGCAGGTTTATATAGAGTATTTTCTATATTTCTCTTATTGTATGCTTTCTTATTTTTGATTCTTGCATGAAAACAGGCTTTTTGAGAGTTTATCAATTCCAGCTGTTTATTTTCAACTTGATGTATTTTTTTTTCAGCCATTTATCATAATTCTTTTCACAGCAGCCAATGGGTGATGTCACCGAGAAAGAATTCTAATTGCAAGTGGTAAATAAATAGGAGATCAAAAAGCTTACAAGTAACCAAAATTCTCCATTTTTGCAAATGTTCTAAGAAACAAAGAAAACAATAAGAAAGAAACAGACAACAAAGCAGGATTCAAATGGGAGCAAAATTATGTCTAAATATACTAATCTTCAAAGTTTAACATGGGTTGTCAGCAGTTCTTTCAGAAAAAATGTGTTCCTGAAATTTCAGCTGTAGAACCATTAATCAGCCCTATATGAATGAATATTTCCCTTAATCAAATCAGATCTTTGGAATATTTTGCCTCTGTTAGATTATAATATATTTACATTTAATACTTTAAATTTAGAATGTTTGAGTTATAAATAGATAGGAAATGTGACATGAATTAACATCGATAGGAAAGACTAGTGTGTTTTTCTCATAAGCTGTAAACTGCTTCCACGTCAAAGCAAACTAAGCAGCTATGCACTCGAGGTTTTCTGAGGTAAGACTGCCATGGTGTTTTAGGTCAATCATCCTGTTCTTGACTTGTGAGATGTGTTATCCAAATTCTTGTCCATGTTAACTATTACTGACCTTCAACTATGGAAAGCAGCTAGTAGGGTGACTGAGTTTGGCACCTGTTCTGTGTATTTCTAAACAGCTGAAGCCAAAAGCAATCCATATTTAGGTGGCCAGGCCTGCACTCAGCACATGCTGTATTTTATGGTGGATTTCCTTTGGAGATTGTAAGGGCAATGCCGTATCAGAATTCCTAAGTGTTGCCTTTCACTCTTTCAAATGCCAAATGTGAGGTTGTTTTTCCCTGCTTCTTTTTTGAGATAAGAGTGGCATCCATAGGAGAGATTCCTCCAATGCACTAATGGTCATGCATTTTCCACAAGCTCCCCATGGGAGTATGCTTGGGAAGTGAAAAAGAAGGGAAACTATTAATCAAGTGAAGCTGAGCTGGCAGTGTAGATGTGACACTATCGGGTATGCACATTGTATGGAATTTTCATACCATTTCTTGAGGATAATCGCAGGAAAGGAATGTGGGTGGATTGGCTCCCATATGAAAAGACATCTCTCAGCTAAAGGAACAAAACAACAAAAACAACAAAGCATGAGGTTTCAGCATAACCCATAAGACATAGGACAAACAATACAGAACAATGGGCTGGAGTCTGTTCTCACACTAAGCTGTGCTGAAAGTATTACTCCAGTTTCAGTGACAAAATTCCTTTTCAGCTTCTGATTCTGGAATTCTACTACCCTATGTATGTTATTTTACTTTTCCAAATTCTTTAGCAAAAAGATTGTAAATATTCCCAAGTGCTTTAAATTGTCCATGTTTTTTAAGACAGCTGTAAAGAACTAAACAGTAGGCTGAATTGCAATACTCACTATTGAAAAGAAAAAAGAAAAAAAGGCATCCCAAATCTTCAGACACAATTCCTGAATTAAACATCTTCTACCAAGGTGCATCACATTTTTTCATGACATTGTCTATTACTTTAAATGACTGCAACATACAACACTACATACAGGAGGAAAATATCTTTTTTTTTTTTCTGGTTTCACAGTTATTTATAGGTTATACCAACCTGTATAAAAAAAAAAAAAAGTCAGTGATGATCTTCCAAGGATTAAAAAGGCTCTGTTTTGAAACCTATTTTCCCCACTCTTGTAGCATTTTCACATTAACGCAAAATATTCTTGAGCCAGCTGGTTGTTTTGTTCACTTTGGCTTTCATTGCCTAATCTAGAGAATTCATTATAGCTCACTGCCTGAGGGCTCAATTTTCAGCTGTGCTGAGCATGACCTATATCTGCTGTGGGAAAAGGAAGGCAAAGGTGCTCTGCATGCTTCACACCTTCCTGTGACCTAGAGAAGTTGGGGGTGGGGACCAATTCTCTACACAAGCTGAAGTAGACCTAACTATGCAATATGGCTTTGCACAGGTCTTAGAAATTACCTATGTGGGAATTTGCTTGTCCCATCGTATGACACAAGGTGTTGTGTGCTAAGAGAAGCTGCTGTAAAGCAATGCTGATTTTATATATCACCACAGACCAGGGAATCCTCAATGTATTCTGATGGGGAAATGGTAAGAGGCTGCTCTTGCAATACAAAAAGACCTTTCTGGAACCTGAATTTGAAATCAGGTATATTGTTTCTGAGGTAATCAGAATACAATATCGTTGCAACATCTATTATAAATTCTCTTCTCAGTTACGTGGTAGAGATATGTCATGACAAATTGAGAAGCTCTGTAGCAAATGGATTCTATTTGTGCATGTGCTACAAAAGGACAAACAGTTCTGTGTTTTTAAAGCTTTTTGGATGAGATTAGTGGTTGCAGAGTCTGAGCTGTGTCCATTTTGTCCTCACTAGCAAGTGGGTGGTTGCCTCCCACACTCACGTCACTAACCACATTTGGCAGCAGTAAAATTTTGGCAGCAATAACATATCTAGGATGCCCCAGCACTGTAAAGTAGTCTCATTTCTCCCTACAGACTTTCCTTCTGAGTTGGGTAGTTTTGCTGCTTACTTTCAATTCACTGAGCTATGATCACTATTTATACCCATGCACATATACACACAAGCACCCACCCATCCCCTACCACTGCAAGGAAATTACAACTTACAAACCAACAAAAAAGTATGGTCCCAGACAAGGAAGAAGGAAAAGCAAGATGAAAACACCATAAAGACCCCATGCTGGCATGGTACACTCTGACTCATCTTTTCCAGATATAAATGTCACGCATTAAGTTTAAAAAAATAATAACAAAAATCAGCCGTGGTTTTTTTTTTTTTTTTTTTTTACTACTTGCTTTAATAGCTATGCTCTTCATCAGCTCCAGTGTTCGGCAGCTGATCCCTATTGCCTTGGCTAAGGACATGTGATAGTTTTGCTGAATAGCTGCAAACATGGTCTCTGCTGGGTACTAATAGCTGGCACATTAGGCTGCTTGGCGAACTGTGGCGGCCAAACAAAAATGCTTTCAACAGACCTCTGATTTCAGTAAAGAAGTGGAGGGCTCTTTTTTTTTTTTTTTTTTTTTTTTTTCCTTTACCCACTCTGCTTGGTGCCAATGTTCTTAAAATAGTTCTCTCAGAATTTTCTTGTTACCCATTTTGGAGCCCAGATGTAGGAAGTAAGCCAGCACAGCTGGTAGAGCCTGACTATTTCTCGCACATAAGGAACACTTACATGGCCTTCCTTTATTCTTGTTAATGTTGTGGTTGATATTATTATTAGCACATCAAGGAAAAATGTTTAGTCTTGAATAGGTTAAAAGTTTACCACCTGAAGACAATTTGCTTCCTCCAGTCTTCACCAGACCTTTGTACTCAGTTATCTTCAGTCCTTCCCTCATTCTTTTCCCTCATCAGAAATGTGGATTTAATTAGTCGCCCTGTTCTGAGCTCACACTGACACCTGTGCTGAGCTAGTGCATGTGATGTGCAGTGATGCTGTGATGTGAACTCATTCCCACAGCAGGCTGGATAAAATCAACAGTCTCCTTATACCTAGGAATATATGCTAGACCTCTAGTCTGAGGCAGAAATAATGTACAGAGTAGCAGCAGCCTTTCTTCAAGCTAAAATGTACACAACATACTGAAAAGATATAATATTTCAATTAGCAGAATTTCTTTTATCTAGTAAGTACTGGGCCGACTGTCCACTATTGGAGAGACAATAACTTTCTTCACTTACAGGAGCATATTAGATGTTTAATTTAGCAAATTAGCAGATTAGAAGCCTTTACTTTTGTAGCTATCATTTGCTTCTGAGTTTTTTTTTTTTCTTGTTAAAGATTTGCTATCACCTGAGCACCCTCCCGGGATGCTTCCTCATGCAACATGCTATCACTCCTACGACCTCTGAGTTACTTATAATTGTACCGTTCCCTAAAGGGTGGCTTCTGAAAGCAGTCTGGGGTATTGCTGTTACAGACCACAGAACTGCATGTTCCTGGTACATCTGTGAAAGCATTTGGGGGAACAAGGATACGGGTGGAAGTAACACTGATTCATTCTATCTTCATGTGAAAACAGAGGGAACAGTTGGCCTCTCCAAACTGGAGTGGTACAGATAGAGATATGAATATGCAAAAAAATAGCACAGCAATTTCTAGGAGAGGACTAAAGACATCCCAGAGAAATGCATTCAAAAGAAAAAGTGCACTGAGATCCACAGAGCGCTGAGATCCACAGTGCACAGTGCAAAGGTATGAGATCCATACCTTTGAAAGGTGCAAAATGCAATCAGGCAGCCAAGGTCCACTGGAAGTCAGCAGGAGTCAGGTATTTAATTCCCACATATACATTTAAATCTCTGTGATCTTCAACAGCTCGCTCTAGTGGGAAGTGTATCCCTTACATAAGCAAACCTCTGTTCTGATTACAGCAGTTGCAGATGAATGACAAAAGCTTTTGGAGACACACAATCAAGTTCTGGGCTGATTTAGGGCTTTCATAAAGCATCACTGGTGGATGTTGGGTTACAAATTTTCTGCTCACTCCAGCCTTCTGCCTCCTCATGACAGTATCAGAAGAATCTAGTTCACACCCAGATCTCCCCAGTGGCCACATCAGGGTCCAACATCTTAGCTGAAACCATTAATAAAAGTGGTGTTTCATTAAGATGTAGGTCTGTGAGTGGGAGCTGCTGACGCATACATGCTCTTTTCCACCAACACTGCCGCAGGAACAGTAAACTTCCAGTAAGCAAACAGCTGAGAAGGTATTTCCTTAAACAGCTTCAGCTGTTTGCACAGGGCATATGAATACACGTCCCTATGCTCTGTGCTAATTCTTACTTGTGACTATCTTCAAGCTTACGCCTAGCTCCATTCCTTCCCCTTGTGTCAGCAGCACCCTGCTTATGTTGGTCCTGAGGCTAATAGTAATTATATATAAGCAACAAATGACTAGAGATCTTTAGATCAACTCAGACTATGTGCAGACTTTTATTAGCATAATTCTCCTTTTCCAGAGAAGAGGGACGGAGCTCAATACCTGAGACTGCAGTTTTACAGGTACTTACTAATATCTGGACCTCGGGCAGCTGTTAGCAGGAACTGAGCATTTCTCTCTCCTTGATCTGCTTAGAGGCTTTACTCTAAGCGAGTTTGAAGATTTTCTCTATATTCCTAAGGCAAGACATATGTTCTCCAATTTCAGGCAGTTAGAAGTGTCTCACCTACACTAGCATTTAGGTTTTCTCTATATTAAATGGACAGAGGGAAGCACATTCATATGCCATTTCTTCCCACCATAATATAGGTGGGAATAGGATAGAATAACAGAGGAATTTCCCTGCAGCATTTATAGAGAGAATTGTATGTTAAGGATCATGTGATTAAAGTTAGCTAAGATAGATAAACCATAACTTTCCTTTAATCTTTCAGTCGAGACTGAGTTCACAACACAGCCACCACCTTGCAGCCTCTCAGTGTAACTGCTTCCCTGAAGATTTTCAACAAAGATACTCATTAGCTCAATTATCCTTAAAGCTACCTATAAGAAAAAGAAAAATCTTGAAATAACAGATGCATTTAAGGATTACATCTTGTGATGAATGAACACAAGCTCTCAGCTTCCTTATAGCCAGCCCACACAGTCACATTTTCTATTGCTCATATGTAATGATCAACAATCATTCTGGAGAAAAATATATAAGAAACTGTAGCCAATCTCCAAAAATAAAATGGAAAATAAATTAAATTAAATTAATGGAAATGATTTCCAATTGTGTTTGAAGCAGCTGGGAAAAAAGCCTGTCTTGACTCTAGCTGCTTGCCAATATCTACCATTCTGATATTCTTATTAAGACCTCTGGTACTTTGATCTTCCACTCTTTACTACTCCTCTTTCTATACCTGCTCCAAATGCATCATCCTCAACAATCCAGTTTTTCCTTTTATGATATCCTGCACTAGAATTTTTTTTAACCGCTCTGTAAAGAATTCATCCAACAAAATTAGCTCCCACTTTGTTCCTAATTCTGTGTACAGGCTGTATGATAGTTCTTGAGTTCACATGAAATTATTTCTGCTTTCTCTGTTTGAATGTGCTAATTTCTTACAGCAGGAATTTCTCTTCCTGTTGGCAAGATACCATAAATATTTGTAACTGCTCAATAAATTGTTATAAGCAAGTAAGTCCTTTGCATGGTCCTTTGTATGGTTGATCTTTTTTTTTTTTTCCCAGAGTGGCACTTCTTGTGAAAATTCTCTAACACATTCAGTTGAGCCTTCAAATTCTTCTGCTATCTACACTTCATTTGTCCAAGTGTTTTCATGTAAACAACTTAAGGACACATCTATACAGATCGGTGTAAATCGTCACACATCTCTTCCGCCCAGACTCCACTTTGACTGAACGCCATATAGCTCAACTATTTTGTCCTTCTAGTGTTAAAATGCTTATTGTGCTTTAGACTGTGTGAGTGTAGTGAAGGTGCAACTCTCTGAGCACGTTAATCTAAACATGTCATTTGCATGGTTGGCCAAAATCAGAAATGAATTGAGTTTTTGCAAAAATTTATTTCACAAGCATTTTATATACAATAGTTTTCTGTACAGAGTATTTCTGAAGATTTGCAGATTTTTTTTCTGGCTTGTGCTTGCAAGTGCTGAAGTCTTTTGAAGATAATTCTTCCTCTGTGTGGAAGTCCAAAGCTTGTAAGGCTTGGACAAAATATTCTTCTTACAGTTGCTTGCAGAAGTAACCTGCAAAGTAACCTGCAGAAGTCCCTACAAAAGACTCTCAGCCAGATGATGGAGAAGAAAATTTCACACAATTTTGCTGCTCTCAAAGCTGATGAGACTAATCATGACTTCTAGTATTTCTTTTTCATGATCAATAAATCAGATGAATTGGCAAGACAATAGTTTTTTTTCTGTTGGATCCGCATAATGTTAAAAGTTATCTAGCTGTAAAAATAATGCATTACAATACTTGCTTTTTTCCCTGATTTTCTAGTTCAGCTGAATTTCTTCTAGCATTTATTTCTTGGCATTATAAGCAGTTGCTGAGACTACTCAAGTCAAGCTTACCTTATGTCAAATTTTGATGGTAATTATAAGGGACGTTTAGATATTTTCGCTTTGGTCCTTCCTAGAGATGGCATTGCACAAGAGAGACAGATGCTTACACTAACTAGCTAACAAAAGCCTATTTTGGCTTCACAGGTTAAGAGCAACAAGCTAAATGCCATGTGGAAATGAACAAGCAACGCTGATCACAGAGGACCAAGGCAATGTTCTCTGTTGCTCAATAAAAGGACAACTACATCCTGCAATAGCACGTTTTCCAGAAGGTCTTGGCAGACAGTTCCCATGCAGTGCATTATGTTAGATTAATTTAAAGGTAGCAAAGGCATGGATAGCTCTAACAAGATCTGCATCCGACAATGTAATAAGAGACACAGGATTTCAGAGAACAGCAAGAGAAAAATCATCAGAAGATGAAGTACTTGGCTGCAATGGCTACTTACTTAATTAGCGATAGCCCTGATCTAATAAAATCACCAAACTATGAATCTTCTTGCCCCAGTTCATTCAACAGAGGTGTCAATTATCTGATCAGTGTAGATTTGCCCATTTTTTTTAACTCTATCCACCAATATGACTTCATAGCTTTTTTTGGAATGGGCAAACAGGCTTCAGGCAACAAGCTCTCAATCCTTGTCTCATATGAATTAGAATACAGGATCTTCTTGGCTTCCAGTCAGTTGCATTGTGTTCACCTAATAAAAAACATCAGTGGAAAAATTCACCACTACACAAAAAGCAAACAACTTGAAGCACTTCAATGACTGTGTATTAGCACTGGCATGCTTCAAAAATAACTACCGAACATTGCTAAGAGGACTTCAGGACTATATAATTATTTATGACAGGCTTTCAGCTTTTTTTCCTTCTACTAAGTGGCTGGTGTTATCTGAAGGCCAAAGGAATACTGTGAAAATGAAGGCAGGCAGGCAGTGGGCTGCTTTTTTTAAAGCACTGCCCTCCCTCAGTGCTTACTGTGGATGGCAATACTGAGCGTCTCCTGGGAGAACTACTATTCAAAGGTGTTTGACTTCAGACTTCAGATTTCATAATCTGAAACCCATGTCTGTAAATAGAAAAAAATGAAGAACCATGAATAGAAATAAGCAGAAAGCAGTTTATTCCCATTTGAGCAACATGTTCAAGTTAAATGGTTTTCCATTCCATATTGGGATAAAATTGAGACCTTTCAATGTTTTTTCAAGAAAAAACAGAGCAAGTGAAAGCTCTAGTGTTCTCCCCAATTCCTTCTGTTAATCCCCTTTATGACCACTCTGGCTGCCAGGTAACTGGGATGTCAACCTGCATTGAAGGGGCCTGGATCAAAAGGAAATTGAGTCTGAAGCCCAGCCCTGATGCATTCACATGCCTGTTCTCAGTGCTTGACAGTCCCACCATGCATCGCAGAACAGGGTCTCAACCTCCACGCTGATTCTGAGGTCAGATACAATTCGTTCTTCATACTTAAAATAGCCCACCCTAGAGCTCAGATGCATTTCCAGCCGTTGGTTTTCTGATACTGACGTATTCCCCACTAAATCTTCCCATTGCAGCACATCATTGACTCAGCTCCGGTACTCGCCCCCGCTCTCTCCCTGCTGCAGGGTTGAGCAGAACTTGCTGTTTGAGCACCCATCATCACTAGCAGGACCCTGATTCACTCCCCGCACACACGCCAGGCTGGAACGAGAAATGAAAGTGAGTGTGTAGAGAAAAGGGAAGCCTGCATATCTCATAGAAACATGTATTGCACCTCAATTGTGGGATTTCTTCCAGAAAACTGAATGAAAGATACGGTGATAACTGTGAGCCATTCTCTTACAAACCAGCACTCTGATGTAAGCCAAGGAAATGTGTTCTCACCTTAGCAATATCATGACTAACTGGTGTCCCTGAGAACAGCTTTCTGTTTGCTTGTTTTTTTTCTCTAAGTAGCAATATCAATTTTCATTTTCCTATCATTGCTGAACCTCAGAGGACTACTTGCATGTCTAAAATTCAACATCTGCATAAGTGTTTATAATGCTGAAGCCTTTGCTTGAAATGTCTTATTCTTGCTGGAATATCAGGAGATATGCAAAAACAAAGATTTGTAATAACACTAGCCCTATTTCATGTCTTAAGGTAAATATTCCCATGTTGAATATTAACAGTAGAATTAGACTTTTTCCCACAAGAAGAGGATTTGGTGCTCTATCTACACTAAGCAGTTCCACTGTTTCCTAGTAAAGGTCTGTTTGTGAATTGTGAGAGTGACAGAGCACTGGAACAGGCTGCCCAGAGAGGTTGTGGAGTCTCCTTCTCTGGAGATCTTCAAAACCCGCTTGGATGCAGTCCTGTGCCACGTGCTCTAGGTGTCCCTGCGTGTGCAGGGGGATTGGGCTAGACGACCTCTAGAGGTCCCTCCCAACCTTAACAATTTTATGATTCTATGAATAACAGGATTCAAATCTGGTTGGTGCTATTTTATACAACAGTGAATGATAATACTAACAATAATAACCTACTTTGGAAACATTTGAAAGATGATCAACCTACATAATCATTAACAATCTGCCAATTGCTGGGTCTTTTGGAGCACAAAGTTAGTAACAACACCATTGACAACAGCTTCCAGCCAGGGAAGACTTTTTTTTTTTTTTTTTTTGATACCGTAAAGTGAATTAAGGAATTCAAAAATCTCTGACCTTGGTATGCACTTTTATATGCATCATCATTTTGTAACTGGGCCCGATAAAAATAAACATATTTGTTAAACAGAATAGTAAAAGATAGCAGTGGCACGGTATCAGCCTTATCTGAACATATTTGACTGTTGCTGGGAGAAGTTAAGCTATAGCTATGATAAGCAAAATAAGCTGTGAACACAAGTAGGTGAATCATCATTTTGTCCTTGCTGTGTTTCAGATCAAGCTTCCAAACCCTTTTAGCCCAGACAGAAAAGACAAATGCAAGAATCTTAAAGAATCTGAAAAAAAAATCTTATTTTGATGGGAAAAGTGCTGAAGTAAACTAGAGCATTTACAGTAACTGAGATGTGGAGTCAAAGAAACCCATTCCCTTCATTCCACACAAAAGGAAAAATGCCAGACCAACTGAGTGAAAATTAGTCCTTGAAAAATGTTTTAGGTGCTCAAAGATGCAAATTCCTCACCAAATGAGATTCCTAGATATGCCTTGGTGCCTGATTCTTAACAAACTTCTTTGGTGTGCCTTTAAAAATCTGTCCAGTGAGCCTGATTTCATGTTTTGCTGCAAAGCAGCACCTGCTCCAAGGAAAGCATTTGAAAGCACCTGACAACTGATGCTGGATTTGGTCTGAGGCATGTTTTGGAAGAGGCTTGGAGTGGGAGCAATGTGTTGCAAATGTGAAGACCCTGCTGTCAATTGCAGTGTTTTTTACACTTATGGGTGTAAGGCCAGGAATCGTGAGTGGTTAGTGTAGTTAGCAGTATGGACCTTGCTCAGCATATACCAAGAATTAGTTTGGAGCATAAAGACAATAAGTAAGTTCCCAGTGTCCCATATTATGTAGATAGTAGAGGTTGGATTTTTTTTATCTCTAGGTCCCCATGTAGATGTAATAGTCACGTAACACACAATGAACAACGCTAGGTCTGTTACAAAGAGAAAATACTTGAAAACCTTTCTTGATGTGTCAATTAAAATGCAAATAATTATAGCCATAGCATCAAAATCCTTGTAAATCCCTTGAGGCTTGTGGCAGACATCTGCAAGGGAGGGCATCAGTTCATATTGATGTTACAGGCTTTGGCCATATCTCAGTCAGACAATAAGGTGTTGTATAAATGTGCAACAGAACATTCTCCTACAGTGCCTTCAAACGAGATCTGAACTGCAGGAGTTTGTGCTTGGCAAGCACATCTCTGATGAGAAATTCTAGGAGTTTGGATCTTCCTCTAAAGCTTTACTCCTGGGATCAGGTCAAATCAGATGCACCTAGATTTCTCTGGTGGATGGCAGGGGAGAGCGCTGTGATGGCTCTGCGTGCACAAATACCTGTCCTCTCACTGTTTAGATCCCTGCAAGGCAATGGAGCAAAGCAGGATGGATTTGAGCTCTCCAAGCATTCAGCACAGCAGGAGACAGAAAGGCAGTGGAGGCCTTGCCTGCTTCATTCTGCCCCAAAAAACCTATTAGGCCAGCCGGGGACACAGATAACACTCTTCATTTCCTAAAAAGGCATCTTCACCAGCACTTGGTGCGTGCGCACTGGGGAGGAATCCTTCCCAGGCCCTGCCAGATCCTTCCCAGGGACAATAGGTCTCCACTCTGCTCCCCATCTGGGTCTTTGCCTAACTTGCACAATAGTCCGCAGTGATTACTCAGTATTGCCAAAAAAAGGAAAAGCGGGGTGGAGGTGGGGGCGGGGGGAGGGAGCGTCGTACAGGGTTTCCAAACAATACCAAATATTGCATTGAGATTGTAGTCTGTAGATTCCATTGCTGAGCAGTATCTTTGTTTTAAGAACAACAGCTCAACAGCTCAACATCTCTCTATTTCTCCCTCTCTCTTTTTTTTTTTCCTTAACTCATATTGATTAAAGTAGAATCTGGAGTTTATTTGCTTTTTCTCCAAGGTACAGCAGCTGCGTAAGAGAACATTTCACCATAAAGAACAGGCTGATTCACTGCATTTCTCCTGAGTACAGATTGTTGTCTTCTCCCACACAGTCTTCATAAATTAGGAAAGAAATCTGAAAAGCCTCACAATATATGTTTTTGATTGTTTCTCGTTTACAGCAGATAACTCAGACCTCAAATATCTATCTTTATCTAAAATAATAATGCTTAAGAAATAAATAGTGTAGACAAAACAACCAGGAGCAATCCCATGTTTTAAGCAGGAACTGGAGCAGGCTCATTACAGAATCATCTTCCCTTTCTAATGCCTGAAGCTGCTGGCGGTACATTTAGCCCCTGGGATGTTATCCTCAGCTAGGAGATAAGGACGCAGACGGTGGGACTGTGTTATGGATCAGGGTTCAAGTGGGCTAAGCTGTGATCTGGTTTGGCTCATTACAGGAACTTCACTTCAAAGAAGAGCTTAAGTCTCTAAGAAAATGAGAACAAACCCACAGATACATCCAGTCTTGTGTGTGTAGTTACCAGCCTTCAAGGGAAAAACAGGAGCAGCAGAAATCTGGGCATCCTTACCAGCAGCAGTGTGTTTTTCTCTTCCTGACCATTACTTTTACTAAACAGTGTATATGAAGTGCAGGAAATCGGCTAGTAAAATTTGCCTGAAATGAGATTTGGTTCCACATTTTAGATTACCAGTGAAATGCCAGAAGTAATTCACTCAAGAAGTATCAGAATCCCTCGAGGATGGTTCAGCCCTCGGTTAGAAAAATAAATAAATAATCCCAGAAGCCACCTCCTCTCCCTTTTTTTTAACTACAAGCAACAAGGCTGCTAGAAAGTTGCCACAGCAATCATGAAATGCATCCTTGCCTGGTTTCTGTAGTAAATTGCATATATCACTCTGTGATTTTGTCAAGAATAGTTTTGAATAATTTGTTGAGATTTTTAGACATTTAGGCCTATCTTGCCCCTACAAAAAAGTAACGATAGTCAAAAGAAATCCAGTTCAATTACTTACATAAGGGAAAGTAGCCTGCATTTGAATGATCTACAAGCTCTTAGCATTCAACTCTGGTGAACTTTTTTAATTGGAAGCATTTGAAATTTCGTTAACTTTTCCAATTTCAATGGAACACATGTTAGAATGGGATCTGAAATCCTGCAGGCCAGCAGATATTGAACCAATTTCACAAATGTAACCTTTGAAATAGAGGCTGTTGAGTAAAAAATCCTAAATTGCATAACAAGGAATATAGTATATCATATTGGTATCTGTACCTACACCATAGTGCCCTATACCATAAAGGTACAAATGATCAAATCCCCAGTGAGAACAAGATCTTTAATTTCTTTTACCAGTCACAGCAACATGACCTGAGAGAGCACCTATATCTAATATAATCTTCAGGTTAATTTCTTTCTAGATAGTAAGAGAAACTGAGATTTGGGGTTCTTGGGTTCAGTTATAACTGACGAAGAGGAATGTAGACGTTTATTAACTTCTCTTTCCTTCTGTATTTATTTATTTATTTATTATTTATTATTTTCCTCCAAAAAAGAGCATTGGAAAAACAGTCTCCTTGCTTGCTATTTTAAGGTCAGGCAAGCAACTATAGAGCAATTTTTTTTCAAGGAGCAGTCCTGTTCAGATAGGAGCTGATGGAGAACAGTCAAGATAGATAGGCAACAATCAGAGGCCACAGGTGCCAAATCCTAGTCTTCACGGAAGTCTGCTGTTGACGGCATGATCTCCAGTGAAGCATTTAGAGCATTTTTCCCTTTCCCTTTGTAGGACCTCTGTCTTAGCACTCAGAACTTATGATGTGCCAGAAATTATTATTTGTCCTGTATGAAAAATCATAGTCAGTTCTAAGGCCTGGCCCATTCTCACTTAACAGAATAGTTAATTAATCAATTAATAGAATAACTCACTTGACTGGCTAGTCCAACAGTCTAGGTTAGGTGTCTTTCCTTTAGTTTTAATATTGACAATAAGTGAAGATCAAACTTATAAAGTGGCAAAAAAATCCCCAACTTTGACAGCAGGGCAAGTATTTTTAATTACATTTTTCACTACTGTTTGTGAATCTTTTAGAAAATATGCTCCTTTGTTCAATAGTATATTTTGAGTGTAGAAGTCTCTCTTTGTTCTTTTCTCTGGCTTTCACCCCGAACTTGATGCTTTTGCTGTAGGTATGGAAGCAGCCCCTTTTGACATGGGAGGCTGCTTTTCCCATTACGATATAATAAGGTTCTGTGACTTCAGCAGTATTTCTGTCTTGTGAAATCAAAGCAGCTTCTTGTAATGGAAATAACAGGCCCTTTTAATATTCCAATATCTGCACAGACAACAACATCAAATCCAATCTATTGGAATTAAGCTGATCAAATCATATATCTGCATCAGCAATGGGAGTCAGTACTGTGCTTTTGCACAGAAAAAGAAGGAATTTATATTCTTTATTGTCATGGATAAAGATTCTAAAGAACAGAATCATCTTGTAGTTTGTCCACATGCAGCTGAGGTATTTAGGTTTCTTATTCTTTAGCTATACCACTACCTCACAGCTCAAGCTCTGTGCTGATCTCTCCAGTCATTCTCCTTTCATTAGGCATGCAACTTAATCATAGATCACCATTGTAATCTATCCTTCAAAAGGACGGTGATCCATTTTCTCCTGATATCATAAGGCCCTTATTACATTCAAGACATAAACTCATTATCCATGAAAACCATCCAGAGGTCAGGACAAAGCTTTGCGTTGCTTCATTTTGTGCCATGCTATGTCAAACCCTGCTACGGCTGTGTGATACGGAGTCTTGTATCAACTCCACTTCTTTTCACTTTCCTTTCAAGTAGTCCATGTTCTTAAGCCTATTCCAAACCCCATATCAGAATAAATGAACATCTCTGGAACAGAGCCAAAGTTGATTTCATGCCTTTTCTTTGTTTTGTAGGTAAAACAACACTTATTTTTGATGCCTACTGTTTTGATAGGAGAAATCTAAGTTCTCACTTCTGTAAAGACTATGTCTGGCATAAATTTTATAACTTACTGAGCAAAATACATTTTTTTAAACAGGTAGAGCTGTAGACCTTCTCAATAAAATGCTCTGTTATACTAAGTCATTTTTTAAATAGAATACTTTGTGAATCAGTATTATTTAAGGCACATATTTAAAGTAGCCTTAAATGTTGTCCTCTACTTATGTACACAAATTAGTGTTGACATTTAGGTTTGATGTAGTTTATAGGGCTATCTTATTATCTATTTTCTTTATTTGTTTTTATTTTTTTCTTAGGGGCACCTCACTACATGGACTACCTCTCAAGAATTATTAATATACTCGAGGTGATGAAATTATTACAGACTTTATCACCTATTAACGTTGTCTTATAGAGAGTCCAGACATAGACATGCCTTTTTATCACTACTTTCTTTAATGTGCTTCTGATAAGAGATGACAGTGCTTTACAGAGCATGACCACAGCAAAATCACTACAAATTATGTCAGAAATGAACTCTATTTTCCAGTAATGCTGAATACCTACAGCTTCCATTAGTTTCAGCTGCTGATGAGGATAATTTGCACATGAACATTGGGTTTTAATGATGGAATTCATCTTGTCTCATGTGGATACCTGTAAGTTAGATATCTGTACACAGGCTGAACCATTAGATTCTTTATAATCAGTGAAGGTCCATCTCATATAAATCTGATTTTAACGTGAGTTTAAGTCCATGCAACTGTAAAAAGAGTCCAGATTGACTACCTCAGTTATTGACATCTCCAGTAGAGTGGTCTAAACTGAGACAAAATTAATTTCATTCTCTGTCTTCATTTAGCATTGAAAAATGAAAATCTACAGCTTCAGTGCACAGTTGAAGCCCCACAGACTGGAGGCAGGTTGTAGAAGGGTTAGACTCCAGTTCTCCTGGCTTTTCATTCATCTTCAACCTAATTTATGATATTTAGCCTCCAATATGAATTTATCTCTTGACTATAAGTCCTGACTCATGTTATCCTTTCATAAGCACACCATGTCTACCATAAATGAAGGCAGAGAGATGTTTTGTCCCATAAGCAAACAGAAGGTCTTCTCAAGGTCAGATTGAAAAGACCAACAGATATTAGTTATATTGTAAGAGACCAAAAATAAAGATGAGCTGAATATAGCAAATAGAATTTATTTGGGTATCAACTATCACCTCAAAATAGCAGAAGACATGGTTGCCGAGAGAAAGAGATACAAATATAGTTTTGAAACCTTATATAGTTTTATAAATAACCAGGTAAGCTTAAATATAGATGAATATTTATAATAGGTTTGTCATTATTAGGAATTCTCTGTCTGTCTCCCTGCCTTTAGGGTGGTGCACATTTGAGAGACAACATTCAAGCATTGAGTAGACATAAGATTTTAGTGGCCTGTTTCTAAAGGACTTTCATTGTTCAATAGAGATCTGGGTGTTAGTGATTTAAGTTACTTTTCCAAATAGGACACATTAGTTCTCAAAATTTACACTAGCACAAAATAGTTAAGGAGTACTTCCTCTACTCTGTGTGTAGATCCTGGTGACAATGTATGTTGTCTTTATTTAGAAAGTCTGAGGTGTATGCCCTTTCTTCCAGCAGGTGTAAAGAGTTTTTTGATTTTCTCTTCTAGCTTAATATTTCTTAAATGTGGCCATTTTTAACTACTCAATCCACTCCAGAGACATCAGCGTATGATGAGACACAAGGAACTATTCAGACATACCACTGGCTGTAGTTGTGTTTGTTAGCAAGTAGGGCAGACCAAAAGGAGCATATCTATACAAGCAAACATTTTGTGCTGAGACATGCACATTTCAGTATTCGGGGATTTCTTTATCTTGATGTTAAATTTGAACTAGTCCTAATATGCTCCCATGGGTTGAATGCCCTTGCTGCTGGATTAAATTAAATGCAATCTTGGAGTGCAACTTCCAGTTCAATTTCATTGAAAAGAAATCCCATTTGAGTGCTCTGAGATCACTCCAAAATGCAAACCAAAGCACAGTGAGTTGTGATGATGAAATCTGTTTCCAAAATGCATTGCAGATGAAACCCAAGACAATAACGCAGACATACCTGAGACAATCAGTCTGAAATACATTGATCGAAAATAATAGTAAATAATACGTAACACAGGCATTACACATCAAGTGCTTTGACAGGGCCTACTCGTATAATTAATCTGTAAAATGGGTAATAAAGATTGAAAGATTATTTAGTAAAAATATTTAAACAAAACATGTTCATGATTTTTTTGGTATCCTATATTTTTCAGACTTTCAATAAAGTTTACATAACTTTATACAATTTAAAAACAAAACACATCAATCTTCTCCAAGCCTATGCCTTAAACAAAATTTCTTTTAAATTGAAAAAAGCCCAATAATTAAAACGTATTTTATTTTGGTAGAAACCTAATTAACATGCCTACCAGCATTGCTAATGCTGTTCTTTTTCTTGCTACGGAGTTCTTTTATGGTAATCATAACTACTCTGGTTAAATACTTCAGACCGTGTTTACAAACTCGGAAATGAAATGTGCATGATATTCCCTTTTGCTTGCACACTTTCCATATTTTATTTATTATTTGCAAAAGTTTTGGTTTGAGATTTCTATTTACTCACTCTGTTTGAGTAATGGTTGTTATTTTTATTAAAATTAGCATACCCACACACCACAGTATTTGCAAGTGGATAAAAATATTTTGATCATCTGAGCCGAATTAGAGAAGTGAGTCGCCCTACTAAAGTGAAACAAAAAGTAAACACACAATATATTCCTTAGTCAGGACCTTTTAACTCCTTAGAAAGCAACAGGAAAAAAGAGACTGATCTGGAAGCCCAATTACAAAATGCTAGTACAGACTATGTATATTAACCAACTTGCTGAAAAATAAACAGACAGAGACAACATTGTCAGAGGAAAACATTCTCAGAGGAAAACATTCCTCACAGTAAAAAAAAACAAAATCAAAAAGGCAACACAGAAACAAAGAGGACTAAATCCATGAAATAACATAATTTGAAAATTAAAACCTTTGTTTTTTCTTGGATAGTCACAGTGTGCTTTCTGCCTAGAAGATTCTCATCAGGCAAGCCATAACACAGAAGAAAAGACCAAGAAGGTCTGTCTTTCTCATGAAAGTTTAGTGTCTCAGCAATGCAGCCATGTACAAGTCAAATGATAAAATGTACAGCTGACTTGGATGGAAATCGAGGGTTCATTTTGAGAAATCTTCAGGGATTGTGATTTATGTTTCTGATTAAGGATTTCTTTCTTTTCCGGGCTGAGTCAGAGCAGATCTGATCACCTTTTGAACATTAGTACAGTTAATATCTCATCTATATTAATGCTTTTCATATTGTTTAAACTGGTGAAAATAGATAGTAGGAAATTTCTCATGTGTTGCTTTAAGAAAAGTGGACAGTTTTGACAGGTAAAAGTTGTTACCCATGGCGAAAACATTTATATATATGTATTTTTCTTTCCAAAGACGGAAAACTACGCACAATCAAGTTTAATACGAAGGTCTGAGCTAAACTTTATGCTGTATTACTATTCATCTGTATGGTATTGAAACAGAGTGAAGTAAAAAGTATATATGATAGTCTGTGTCAGGTATCAGGATTCTTATATGTATTATAAAACAAGAATAGAAGAGGAAATGAAAGCAGTTGTAAACTGTTAATGACATTGTAGAGCAAGGCAGCAACAGAATAGGACTTTCAGAAAGACCTCATTCTAGCATGTCAACAGAACAAAGAAAAGACATGGATGGAAAAAAATTCCTTTCTTGGTCAAAATTTAGTGAATTCTTTTCAAATACAATAAAAGCTTTAAATAACCCAGTCCAGATCATCAAAGAAAAAAGCATATTCATATACAGGAGTTCACTAATCTGGAGACATCTTTTAGGATGACCTTGAGTATAATCCCTTTTCTTTTCTAGAAGAGTATCAAATAAAAGACCTAAAATTTTTGCATGGCGTGATATGTCTGCTCAATGGGTGTAATCCTAAAATGTTTGCTTAGTATTCTTTTTACTTTGAAGGACTTCAAATGTCTTTAACGCCAGTATGGTGAAAGTGTTGCTGTTGGTGGTGATGCAGTCAAAGCTGACATCTGGGGCTGACTGGAATCTTGGAGAAAAAGCGTCTTTTCACTCTCCCTGCTGAAACTCTCCCTGTAAATGAAAAGAACCAAGAGAAAGAAAGACAAAATGAAATTTAATTATGCTCTTTCAAGTTATTGTTTTCACCTTATGAGCTAATATTCTCTTCTTTTTTTGTGGTTCATATCAGTATCTGCATCTGAATATGTTGTTCCTTCCCTTGCTCCAGGGAAATACTTAAAATTTCTTCAGCACAACAGAGAAATGATAACTGTCTGTGACCTCTGTGGCAAATGGAAAGAAACAGGAAAGTTTGGCTTCAAAGTCTTTTAGATTTCTTACTGTTGCCAACATTCTTGCCCAACTAATAAAGGTAAGTGATACTAGCACTGAAGGGAACTTTTCACATGCTGCAAAAACTTCTCGTTTTCCTGAAACAGGGAAACATAAAGACATAAGACTACATGAAAATACTAAGACTGTCAGACTTATTCCCAATAATCACTTGCAATCCTAACATAAATATCTGATTCCTGGGAATGCTACCAACCTTCCTAGTCACCTCAAACCATGAATCACTTCCCAATGCATTGTAATAAAGTTAAGATCTACCTCAAAAATTCAAATGCCACAACTTACTATGCTCCCTAGCAGAATGATTCCATCACCTGTAGTATAAGGCTCTAAGAATAACCTCAAATTTGTTACATAGATCTACAGATTATTCTAGAAAGCAGATCTTATACAAGGGAAAAACAAATTCCTAGCCTGGCATTGCTGGAGGAGGGTTGGGAGGAATGTTCTGTAACCTTACAGTGGTTGGATTATTTTTGCTCTTTTAATCAAGACATACTAACTGGACATGTGGGGCTATCACACATAGGGGTGTGTGACTTGGGGTGGGTGACTTGCCTTCTTTCTTCAGATGAAATTTCCCATTCATAAGTAGATTGAGGTGGAAGAGGAGAATAAATGACTCCCTGAACCTCACGGGCAACAACAGAAGTCCTGGGGCATTGATTAATGTATTCATTGTAAATACAGCACAGATAAACCATCTACTCCCCTTAGATAAATCATCAGATACCCTAAGGTTCGTATTACAAATTTAATTTCCTATATCCATGAATTATTTAATTATACAATACCTTTCATTAAGTTTATCAAGGACAAAAGGGGGAGAAGAAAGGGGAAAAAAAACTGTCCTGGCCCTAGGACAGTTGCAAGCTATGAATCTTTCCCTTTGCATTAATTTAGGAAATAGAAAATCAGGAAAAAAGATCCTGACATTTTAAAATCTTAAATTATACTTTCATTTCAGTTCCAATGAGTTATGAAGCATTACGAAGTGCAGCATATGCTTTTTAAAAGTGAAGCTACTGTCTGAAAGTCAACTGAATATTATTCTGTAGGAAGCCTTATAGCTATTTTTTTTAGCATATATCCATATCCAAAATGCTACTCATGTCTCATTTTTACTTTTTTAAAAAAGAGAACAGATTATAAAAATAACACATTATAACTTGACATCATCCATTATACCATAGAATGAAGCTTGAAAGATATATGGATGGTTATCTCCTCTGGTAATTAATACCTTATTCTTTGTGCAGTTTATTTGCAAAACATAGTCTGATGTTAAATATTTCATAAAATAAAATACACGGCATACATTTTAGAGAAGAACAATCTCATTTTGTTTAACATATCAAAAAAAATATTCATAGTTCTACTGTGAATAGCCACTGGAAAAGCTTGAACTCACGGTTGACTAAAGAGTGTTGCTTTTATTATAACAAATTATTTATTTTCGGGTCACCTCTTTTACAAAAGCCTGCAGAGATATACTGTCTAATGTTTGGAAAGTTGTGTGTCTGTGTAAGTTGCCTTAAAAAACTCCATAGTTTCCAATGACTCTATTGCTTCTTTTCGTGTGCAATGATTATTCTTTCTCTCCTTCCCCCAGGAAGAGAAAGAAAGCTTATTAAATAGGCCTCTGAAAACTGACTTGATTCCATTAAGTCACTCTGTGGAGGATATGATCTCAATTACATAATGTTTTCTTTTTGCCTCATACGACATGGATCTCAGATTTGATAGCATAGATGGAACCAGCTATTTTTCTCAAACAGTAGTAAGTCAGCATGAATAAAAGGAAATTCCTCTGGTTAAATGCTCATGGCACTACCTGATTTGGGAAGATATTCTATTCTAGGTTTAACTGCTCACCATCCAGATAAGACACAAACTTTTTGTATTTTCCTCTCCTTCATTTTATTGACTATAGTAGAGTTGCATTACATGCAACAGGAAATATCTTGAATTAGATTTAAACTAGATTATTTGGGTACAGATGGCAGAAGAAATGTTATGTTCAGTGTGAGATCAAAAAAAAACAAAGTAAATAACTGAGTGGTTATTCTCTGCTGAGTTCCATATTGCTATTCTCCTACCAATTGCAGGCTGTATAGCTTAAAACTAATTTTTCTATACGTATATATACAGATGGTAGCATAAGAGAACATAGGTGACTGATGTTTAGGAAGACATTCTGTCTCAAAGAGTAAAATTCTTTTAGCAGAGAATATAATACCATAAATATGTTCAAAGTGAAGATCACTATAATGATTTTATACGTTGTCAAGGCAAGAATGGGAAATTGCAATGGATTTTTTTCTCTGCAGATTTTATAGCCTAGCACGCTAAATGGCATCACATTCACATGACCTGACTTTATGTAACAGAGTTGTCATAGCACAATTGACTGAACACAGAACCTGCATTTTGCAGGAGTGGTAGATATTTAGACCAACTCATTATTAACTGCCTTATACAGGTTTTAAGCTTTCCCATTTCAGTGAAACTGAATATACCAGAGAAAACGTACTCATCTTTCCTATCAACTCTTATTAGAAGGACCTGACTGTTTGGTGCCTGTACATTATGTGCCCATGTGACCCCATAATTAACCTCATGCTGAAATTGGCATCTAGAACACAGCTAAAATCCTTCTATTTTGTCCGGTTTTCTTAGAAAATAAGGTCATTGAATCTATGCTGTCTGTCTGTCAGTACCATCTAATAACTGTCTAATTAGCTGCACATTTACAAAAACACCAGACACAAAGCAAAGACCTCAACGATACCACATTCCTGTAAAGAACACAGGACACTGACATGCCCAAATGAAGGGCCAGACCTCAGTCATGAGATGGTCAATGAGTAGTTCTAAACCTGCCACAGCATGCGGTGCTCTCACCAAAGGTGACAGGTGAAGGACATGGGAGGAAATTGTTATGGAGCTTTGAAATTATTCCTCAGCTAGTTTTATGAGGTTTGGGAATTACTTCTCAGTTATCCAAGGATTACTCAGTCTATTCAAAAAATACCTTCAATTCCTTTTATGCAGTACTGCCAAACTGCTTTCCCCCCGCCTTTTTTTGATTGGTCACTAAACTAAAACTAGAGCCAGCTCTGAATTTTAATTAAGTACATCTCTTTCTCCGGTTTTGTGTGTCTGCATATATACTCAATATAAGAATACTCAGGGATATAAGAATTGTTGCACGTTTTTTTCAGGTTTTCTATTAGCGGCTCCCTTAATGCCCATGGACTGATGGTGTTTCAAGGAAAACCAGTTTTAATTAGGATAAGGAAGAAGTGGAGCTATTAAAAGGGAGGCTTGCTGATGTTGAGAAAGATCTAGAAAAACTGTGGAACATGGATTACAGTAGGAACAAAAGTGAGTGAGCAGTGTATGAAGGCCAGACAACACAGCTTCAGAGGAAGACGGATTTCACCTATTCCACTACTGACAGAACAGATATGTTCTTTAACAGTTTAAGATCGTTTGTGAGGCATTGGACCAACTACTCTTACCACCTTTTTTCAGATACAGCTTTGGGTTAGGAGGATAGAGATTATTGCTTTTGTCAAGCAAACCTCTAAAATTTCTATTCAGAATTTTCCCACAAAGTTTTAAAGCGCTTGCCAACTTTGCTCCTGCTGATGTTGGTAGCAGGGTGTCTGCTGATGCCAATGGGAGTTGCACTAAATCGGCCTTGTAGCCTTCTTGCACGCTTATGCTTTTTACAGGTTTGCCAGGCCAAAAAATATAGCATTACCCTGCACATCTTTTTCCTCATACTACAATGAGGAAATTCATGTGATTATTTAAAATTAAAATAGATATTAAAAATTATTTTCCCTACTTACTTGTTCAAGGCAATGCCAAGGTTAAATTTCATTCTGAATGCTTTAAGCATGATGTCTGTGATCCATAAAGTAGACTGGACAGTAGATAAACAATAACCGTCATCAAAACATGACATTATTAATAGGTGCTGAACATGATGTTTGGCAGAAAACACTAAACACAGCCAAAAGAACTAAATTTGTTTGGTTTGAAGAATGACAGAAAATGGAAGCGAGAATCAACCTATCTTACAGAATTAGCAGAAAAGAGATATTTTAGTGCAAAGAAAACTAGATCTACTATTTTCCTCACACTGTAGCTATATATTTAAGCACAAATCAATTGAAAGTTTTCCTGAATGTTAACATCAGTTACCAACAGCCAACTGAATGAAGCAAAATGCTTTTGCTTCTCACAGGTGTTCTTGAATTAACATCCAGTGCCAGTACTAACCATACCTAAAGTTCTGGATAAGCTCTAGGTCAGATAAAGCATTGCGTTTATGTACGTCAGGCGTACTTCATTCACCCTGCTGCTTAAAAAGCCTACTAGAAAACAAAATAATTTAAATTTAGAGTCTAGGTAGTACAAGTTGTCTAACAGAAGTAGAGTTACTTATAAATACATTGGATTTCAATGTGTATGTGAAGAAAACAGCTCAACACAAGACTTTTTCTGCTAAAGCCATCTGTGATTCACGATATCATCATGCATGAAGTGGGGGGTCATTGCGTGAGAGCAGCAGTGCATGAAAAGCCATGGAAATGGTATATGAAAAGCCACCTTCAGGATGTCATGCACAGTTCTTGGAAATGATAGTGATGTGGGTTTTGAGGAACAACGATGTGTTTACAAATCCTGCTGGTGCTGAAATCAGCTGCCTTTGACATGCTTAATATAGCCGTACATGAGATTTTTGTGCATTGTAATGATGTTATTAGCACGAGTTTTTTACAAGGGTATGAGAAAGATGTGTGAGTCATGCAGTTTTTCCAAAAGAGAGCAGATGAAATGTTTATTATACATTACTGTGTATTTTGTATATGTGACCAGTATCCTCTGAAAAAGTTGTTTTGTGGTAAGTTAGGGTGCCCTTAAATATTGTGTTTGCCAATATCAGGTTTTGCAGATGAAATCTGGAGCCCAATAAAATAACATACAAAACTCAGTAATTTCAGGGGCTCCAAATTTTGCCCTAGAAGTTCCCAGGCATTGCAAAGAGAATATATAAACACATTTGGAAAACTGAAATAGATTTTCTGCACCAAAAAAAAAAAAATACAAATAAATACAGTCTTATTCTCTCAAAGCTCCTTGCACATGAGTTTGAAGAACCCTGAGAGTCTGCATAAATATATTCATGAAAGTTTGACTGCAGATTATATAAAATTTCCCCCATTTTGACATAAATCAAATTAATCTTCTTTGAATCTTCACTGAAATGAGGATGCTAGGCTAAATAAATCTCTTTGAATTCTCATTAGCTGTTAGTACAGCTGATTCTTTGACTGCTTCATTAGCATGCTTGGTGGCATATGCTCAAAAAAAAAAGAACCTTACAATTTAATGCAAAACAGAACAAGGCTGTAGATTTCAGCTTTTGTCTTGTACACACTGTAAGATACATGGAGCAATGATCTAACTTAAGCTGCACATGAGATTCTTCTGATTTGCCATTCAAATTGTTTCCTAACTTTGACAAAATATAAATTAATTAGTCAGCTTCATACAGATTTTCTCCTACCCAACTGAGTTAAAACTATGAGAGAAAAAAAAAGCTTTAAAAATATCCACTGTATAAC
Source organism: Tinamus guttatus (assembly GCF_000705375.1). Next base: position 477,962 of record NW_010587488.1, on the reverse strand, counting down.
ATTAGCAAATAGATATAAGCTTTAAGCAAATAAATTTGCTACTTTGTAATTGCAAAACATGCAAATTCAGATTTCATAGTTCTTAGAAAGAAAGAAAAAACCTTCATAAGTCTTCATCCCATGAACATCACAGTGAGATAATTTTACTTTATAACTTTCAAGAGCGGGAAATTTTTGTCCAACATTCTGTCAGTCATACCAACAGGCTAAAGCAATTATCTGTGAAAGAAGATACATAATCTAAATAAAATGCTACTATATTTAATAGTCAGTTATCCACTGACAAACTATGCAACATGGATGAAATGCTGCTATATTTAACAGAGGTAAACTCAGAAAAAAACAATGTGCAAGATCTCAAAGAAAACAGAACAATCAATAGCCATTTTCTATACTATGCACCCGCAATGGTAGAACAGCAGAAAGCTTTTTCCATTCATTCACTTTCCATGATCTAATGCAAAAGCAGTTCAGCTCCTTGGCTTGTGATAAGGGTGGCTTCAAAAAGGCCCCCATTTACAAGAAGACCCTGCGTAACAGAGCTTAGTGTCCATGACCTAATGTGACAGGGAACACCAAGTCAACCACAGCCACAGGCATCAAACTGCTTGATTGGTCTTGCAGTTGAATAGGATACTGTATTATTTAATCTGTCATTAATATGTTCCATGCTAAATGCACTGCCTGCTGTCATGTTTCTTGGCTTTCACGAGCTAATCAAAGTAGCTGCTCCCTATTACATAACTGTCCTGCAATGTGATTTTAAAGGCTATGCCAGGATACCTCTTCTGGCTTTCTAATTATTTATGCAACATCCCAGAAAACCACCCTAAAACTTATATAGAGATGGACCAGAGCTCGGGTTTGTATATCAGTTCCTCCTAGCCCAAATGGAGGAAAACTGCTCTTAGGATGGCTTGTATATTTTTGCTGAGTACATGAATGCTTAAAATACAGAAGGGAGTTAGACTTGTATTATTCTGATTAATAGTGTCTTGGAAAATGGTTGCTGTTTATGCTATTTTGCTTTTGTGGTACAAATAATAATTTTATAAAAAGGTCTTTCTTTTTCTCCTCTTGATTTACAGTGCAATGCCCTGGGTGATCTTCTTTGGGTCAGGATAGTGTCCAATTCCCTTTCCTCCTGGTTTTCCCACTTTCTTGCCTTGCTCACTCTAGTCACCCAGGTCCGTATCCACACTTCAGGTACTTCTCACACTATTAGCACTTCCAGTCATGAAGAAAAGCCTAGAATTATTGGATGCGAGTTTGATCTCACAGAATATTCTAATCCAAACTGATTTTTGGAAGTTATCTATAAAGGAGTAATTTCCTTTTTCTTTCTTTTTTTTTTCCTTTTTTTTTCCTCCCACCTTTTTTTTAATCCGTATTTCGGGGAGAAGTTAGGAACAGCAGCAACACCTAAGGGAAGGAATAGCAGCGTATGAAACCCTGCAGAAACAGAGAGGAAGGAGTAGACGGTCCCAGCGGGAGTCGTCTGCCTTGGTGTCTTTCCTTGCCACCCCCTCCACTTTCTCCGCCTCCTCTGCCCCCACTGCGCTCACACATTGCAAAAGCAGATGGAAAATATTCTGCCAGAAGACATTGAAATACAGCGTTAGAAAGTCGTTCTCCTAAGGCTGGAGAAAGTGATAGAGAGCTCTGGCAGGCGAGGTAAATTATTCATAGTCCATGGCATTTTGGAAAGAAAAGCAGGAAGGAAATAGGAGACTGAAAAAGTTGTAGGGTTGGTACAAGAGCCATCTGGGACATTGAAAACAGATGCACTGGAGCTTGCTGCACTTCAGAAAGAAACCTGTGTAGCTAATACTGGCTTAAGGAGGCATTGCTGGTTTTATCAGTTTGTTTTCAGCATACTTTAATGCTCTCTCATAAAGCCATGACGTTACAGCTGTAATGAAGTCAACACTGAAAAATCTGGCTTCCCCGTATACATTTCGCTCTCTCTAATGGCACTGGGTAATGATGCTCAAATTCTAAAGTCACTGTAATTTGCTCTCTTACTGCCTCATTTTGTACTAATGCTAGTCTCGTTTGGATTTTAAACGTGTGACGTGGACAGCAGTCCTTACTCTGTGGCATTCTCCATGCTTCACTGATGAAACTTTTCTTGAAAAAATGTTATGTCCAATTACATGTTTCCTGTGTGGGACTAAATGACTGAGATCAGGTCTTAAAAGAACTGAGCTACTTTAAAAATGAAAGGCAATTTTTCTATATTTGACTTATTAGGAAAACTGCAATGTTTATTATAGAGTAAATAACATTTAGAAATAAATCAGGTGCCACCGCCTAACTTTTGCAGTGGGAAAAGAAGGGAAAAAAAGAAAAAAAAAATAACCACATGTGAGAAAGAAAGGCATACCGATCAATACTCTCATGAAGATGTTGAGCTCACAGACTCACAGACTAGTTGAGGTTAGAAGGGACCTCCATCTAAGTCCAACCCCCTGCTCCAGCAGGGACAATTAACTCCTCTTGTGTACAAGTTTCTGTCTCTCTAAATTCAGCAGAAGGTACTAGATAAGTAGAAACAAAATGTACTGTTATTACTGACCAGCTACACCCTAGATTCTGTTTGTCCATCTCCAGACATATTTCCGCAAAACATCCACTGCTGAATGTCGAGTCTTGAAAGGTTTTGTCTCAGACTTGTAAGGATGACCTGTGAGCCACCAGGATGATGAGCACAGGAGGAAAGAATATTTTCTTTTCCATTACTTCTTTTGAGTTTTAGACTTATGATGTGGGCAAATTTTGAATGAATTTTCCATTAATAGAAAATCCTATCCCATACCTGTCTTCATGCCTAAGACTCTAGAAAACATATGGAATTTGCCAACATGTATGTATAGATATATACAGTACATATGTATGCAAACACACAGTAACAAAGAGAAATTTGGTGAACGCAACTCTTCCTTCTCTCCCATCAGCAGCATTTCGAACTTAACTCCCACAAGAGTGATGTTATTAAAATACATTAAGATAGTATTATATATAGATTAGATCATATGCAAAATCAACTGTATACACAAATACTTTAGAAATGTTTGCAAGCTTTTCCTCTGTTGCTAAAAACAATATAGGTTGCTATGAGATCTTCACTTTCTTGTCCAGCCCATGGAGATAAAGTGTCTGACATATGCTGCAGTAATATACCAAGCATTGTAATTTTCCCATCATCACTATCTCATATTGCAGGAAACCATTTTTTTGTTGGAATTTCTAGATAAAACAACACCTGCCACAGCAATCTCATAACCTGAAGGAACTCTTACACAATTAATCCTTTTGTGTTTTATTAGAGAAAGTAGTAAGGTGCATCAGTTTCCAGCAGCACATTAGTTTGATAGTTTCAGCATGCAGATTATTTAGACCAGTGATCACGCTTTTGGTTATAAAACCCTTTGCAGATTGGGGATACAAATGGAAAAAATGAAAATGGAATTAGCAATAATCAACATGACGCTCCAGAAAGGAATCAGTAGGGGAAAGACAAATGGATGTTGGTATGTTGGAATGCTAAGCATGTGTGTGTGTGTGTGTGTAGATAAACACTGAGCAGATTTCTTGTTTAAACTTTTTTTTTTTTAGTTTTTGCCTGATGCTCTCAGGATTTATCTCAAGACTAATCATAATGAACATATTTCGCATGAATATGTGTGTGACATGAGGTAGCTCTTCCACAGTAAAGCCATGCAATTACCATTCCAAAATGGTATTCCATTAAAACAAATATTGAATAGCATTTTTGTTGTCTACATTTAGTTTGCACAAATATTTGCCAAAAGAACTCTGAGCAGAATCTTTGAAAAAGAAGAGTCATCTGAGAGTATAGAATTAATATAAATTTCCTTTTGTTAATAAGATGAAGGTTTTTTTTAAAAAAAGAATAACCTGTTCTCTACCATAGCAAAATTAATGAAGTACATGAAGATTTCAAATAAGAATAACTTTGCTATATGAATGTAAATTAAAAAGTAATATGGAAGTAAGTTGTTAAATATTTTTGGATGAGTACTTGGGAAAGATAAGAAATGTTTGCCTCTATTCTACTAAAATAGTTTTAGCACTTACACATATGAACAGTCATATATGGCTTAAGAACCTTGTTTACAGATTGAATTAAAGTTAATATTATTTGACTGACAGAACATATTGACAAACCCTAATAATTCTTAATCTATGTGCATATCTAATGTTCTTACCCAAAATCCATGCTCAGGGCCTGCAAAGCAGTCCACTTGCCATATCTTTATGCCAGGGCAAGGCTGCTATTCAGTGGTGCAGAGAAAACTGGAGAGTCAATCTTTCAGAATGCTAATTTTATTCTCTTGTCCTCAAAATGCAATTTTCAGCTAAATAACATAAACTGGTTACTATGTTTGCAGTAGCATTATCCTTCATGGGAGTAAACAGAAACTCCTGGGTTGATTGCCTAGCTGGCTTTCTTCCATCAAAGTTAAAAATGTCATTAAAAAGGGCAGAACTAGACTTTTGCTTCCTGTTTCCCAAATTGCTATTTGCCAAATCTTTTCCAAGTGGACTAAGAAGAGAAAGTTCTCTGAAATCCTGCCAGGGGTAGATGGGGCCTCCAAGGAGAGGACTTCAGTAGTTGGTGGTCCAGACAAAGTGAGACTGCAGGGAGGGCTGTAGAGAAAGGCCTTCTCTGGCACAAAAAGACGTGGCAGGCGGGTGGTCCATTTACTTAGGACAGCCGTAGAAGATGCTTGCAGTAGAGACTGAGTAAATGTCTCTGTGTTAGTATTTCTCATCTCTCTCCACGTGATCACATATCCACGTGGCACAGGAGCAACATCACAGGGCACAGAGACTTCATGTTCCCCATGTCCTGTAGCTCCATTGGAGCAGCACCATGTGCAAAGCCTGCATTTCAGCTGGATTATACTGCAAAGATAAGAATTCTGGAGCTGCAATGGCAAACCTGATTTTGATGGTATCAGACATCCTAGAGGAAGACTGTGGGAGTATTAGAGTGGAGCTCAAAATAAGGGCAAAAGGGAAAACAAGTCAAGCTCTTCTGGATGCCAGATCCTGCTTTGCAGGAATACAGTAGAAGTGAGATGACTTTTGCAATTTTTAATCAATCAGAGGGATTAGTTCCTCTCCAGTCAAAAAAAAATGTTCTCTTCTGAAGAGCAGACAGACAAGAAACTGAGAACAACAGGGTCTGATACTTGATGCAAAATCACATTGCTACAGCTTCTTTTATTAAAGTTTCTAGGTATCCTATATAGTGTTTTCTTTTAGCATTTGGATGATATTGCTGTTGTCATTACAGCTTAGTGCCTGCAGCAGGGTCTGGACTGTTCCATACTGGACACATGGGGTGAAATCCTAGCCTTGGTGAAGCTGTTAGGGATTTTTGTCATTAAAGTCAGCAGGACTCAGCTGCTTCCTGATGAGGGTCTGTAAATTGTCTGAGGTTAGGGCCAGCACTGGCAAGTGGAAAATAATCATCTGGAGACAAAGCTGCAAGGAGAAGTCAAGGCCCCTGAATCCAAGACAGCATTACAGTAGCATATCTCATAATGCTACCATGAGGTGTGCACTAAGCACAACTCTCAGCTTCGCCATATAAATTCATACAGTTTGATGTAGTTGATTTCTAAAAGACAGGTAAATCATTGAAGATTTCCTCCTGTGAATAGTGAAAAAAAATCATATATATTCTTACTTTCGGTTTGGATAGGTATTTCTGTCCTCCCTATGGATAAATCTCAGATTGCTGAATAATTCAGGCTGGCAAAGACCTTCAGAAGGTGCCTATCCACACTCCAGCTCAAATCAGGATCAGTTCTGAGATCAGACCAGTTTGCCCAGAGCTTCATCCAGTTGGGTCTTGCTAATCTCTAAATAGAGACCATACAGCCTCTCTGGACCCCTCTTCTGCTGCTTGGTTGTTCTCATGTGGAACAAGTTTCTCCTTATATCCAGCCTGAAGCAGTCTTGTTTCAATTTATGCTATCTCTTGTCATGTACCACTGTGAAGAATATGGCTCTGTCATCTTGATGTCCTCATAGGCACTGGCGGGGTGCTGATAAATCTCCTTTCAAGGCAAATTAAGCCCTACGCCCTCAGCCTGTCCTCATTTTGGGGGCAAGTTTTTGTTCAGGCAAATGGTATTGAACTTGACCAACGTGCTCAGGAGTTATTAAAGAGAATTGATGATCAAGAGGACGGATGGATTGAGAGGTAGATGGGAGGTTTAAAAAGCCTATCATAAGCTGAAAAGTGAGGAAAAAAAGAGGAACCTGCCTGGCTAGCAGAGAAAGGCTATTTTAAACAGATGAATCAGATCTGATCAGATCTGAAGCTTCTCAGAAGTCTGAGCAGTGCCTAAGCAGTGCTGTGCAGAGAGAAATAAAACGGCATGTCAAAACGCTGTGTGAATATAATCTGCTCGATCCTGGGACAGTCACTTTGATAAAAAAACAACTGAAAGTGTTTTCATGGAAGCTAACTTTAGTCTAGTGAGGCTAATCATTTCTGTAGTCAGTGGAGAGAAACAAGATCCTCTAATGCTTCTCAATGCTCCACTGACTCTGCTCTGACTATAGAGGCAGGCTGGAAAAACCAGCCTGAGTGGGCTAAGTCAGCCTTTGTGAATGCCCTACAAAAAGCTGATCTGTGCAATCATGACGTTAGGTGACCTGCATCCACTGAGGGCAGCTTTCCCTCCCAGCCCAGAAAGTCATCAGCATCAGCAGTGGGAGATTATGTTTTAGCAGAGCTGCTTCCTTTTACGGGTGTTGAGGCCGGAGACCTCCCTGCTCCTTCTGCCCATCTCAAACATATTTGAGGTGGTTTCTGGGTAGGAGAAGCTGAATTGTGGGAGTCTCTTCCCACGTGGAGCTATTTGCAGAGTGAGCACAGGCACCATTTTGAGACAGGAACGAAGTGGAGCTAAGAGCAGATTGCCCAAAGGTGTGTGATAGCACAAGCCCTGCAGCTGTATTGCCAAATGAGGTAATGTCCAGGTACCATCTAAGAAATCCTGGGCTCCTTGTTGGATGTATTCTTTCTCTGCTACTTTATATACAAGCTCTGACAGTGTAGGCAAAGCAACTTGATGTCAAATAAAAACTAAATGGACTTGCAGCAGCCCCAGCAGCAGGTTTTTCATCAGTGTCAGTGTACAAACCCTAGTTTAATGAGTTCAGACATGCCTTGGCTTTGTTACAGCAATATTGACTGAGCCTCTCTTTTAATTAAATAAATACAATATACAGACAGAATTAGCTTTGTGTAAACCAATGAGCAAACAAACAAAACTCCTCCTACCCCTACCCTCATAATCTCACTGATAAACACATAGTTTCTTTCTTATAAAATAGTCCCCAAACAGTGGGCTTCATTTCTTATTTAGTGGCAAAAACTGCATGTGTCATGTTCATCTCAACACCAACAATAGAGTCAGTCTTACTCATAAGCCTGATATTTAATTACCTTTTCCTAGCTGCCTTTAGGAGAATTGTGCAGATTTGCAGGTAGATAGGGAAGCATATAGCATAGGTAGACACATATCAATCATCAAGGAGAAAGGGTTAGAATTTCTATTTCTTGCAGCAGAAAGGAATATCACCCATCATAAATGCCAATATGTCATTTACACAGATAGGTCTAAGGAGGAATGGAGCACAGCAAATTGCTGTTCTATCATTGAAATGCTTCCTTCACAGTGGGTCACTTACCACTGCTTGCATGCCTACAGTACCCTTATGTACAAGCTATGTACTTGTTTTCCTAACAACAAGTGCAACTCGGGGCGCGCGCCGGCTTTGGCCTGGCAGCGCAAGGACGGCATCCTCCAGCTGAGGCAGCCCGTGGCGGGGAGGTCTTTGCTGGTTCACTTACACACACTGCTCTTCCCGGGCTGCTTCAGCCCCGTGACGTCAACTCCCTCGAGGCCAACAATGTCATTATCATTACCAGACAAAGACGGTTAGGTAATTTTGTCTGATGGGAGCGCAGATATTGACCTGAACTAATGTATTCTTATTTCCCAGAGAGATGCTGATTGTAGCAATGTGACATAGTAGGGTTTGCTAATATTAATCTGAAGGCTGTGTTCTTTTTTAGCAGAGAAAAGCTTTTACATTCACATTCGATTTAATCACTTGATGTGTCGCTAGTCTGCTTGCTAGGCTTGAGATTCTTTGGCTTTTTAAAGATAAATGCAAGGTCTTAGTCTGCGTGTGCCTGCAAAATATTTCTGGCAGCCTCTAATTTGCACATTGTCTGACCCTGAAGAGAAAATTACCAAGACCGTTCGAAAGGCTTTTTTTCTTCCGAATCGCCCAAAAAGAAATTCCTTTAGGGAAGGGAGACTTGTAGCAGTGATCGTATCTGATGTGTCTTGTGACCACACATTATAGACGCCTTACTGTGTTTTTTTCATTGCTGACTGCTGGCAATGCACTTGAAATGAAGTCCTTGCCGAAAACAGATTACAAATTGCGCATTTTATTGCAGTTGCCTTGAAAAGCAGATCTATGCTGTGTTTGTAATAAGCGTTACATAAACAGATTGTGGAAGCATACACGTTTAATAGTCCTTCTGGAACATTCTGCAATTATTATAACAAATACAAATATATACCACAAGTACATCCTTATGAATGTAAAAGCAAACTATTCTCCATTGAAAAGGCGGTTAATATATACTGTTATGTAACTATTTAGTGATGCAGTCTGGGATCCTGTATAGTATCCTAAAATCAAAACTTTGGTGCATAAATGCACACAACTGCATGCAGATTGCAATAAACCTGATTTATACAGAAGCTATATGCTTCTGTATAGCTATATATGCTATAGCTATATATGACACTCCCTCCAGATGTTAAGAAAGCAAAACTAACCAGCCCTGACAAGGCAATCAGGCTTCAGTGAGACATGGAGTTTAGACAGTGCTATGGAAAAAAAAAAAAAAAAAAAACCTACGGAGATTCCTCAGCTGAGAAATGCAGACAAGCAGCCATTGGCATCAGTGGCAAACACTAGTTTCCAAACATTGATAAACTTGTTATGATTCCATGACAGCATCCCATAGCAAAATCTCTGCCTGTAATGTCACGTTCTTTGCAGTCCAAAGTCTTAAAAAAAGTCAAACTTTTAAGAAAAACTCAAATCTTTTTATTTCACTTTCAGCCACTGCCAGTATGTATAAGGATAGACAGAATGTGGTGTAAAGAGAGAAGATGATTAAAAAGAGAATATCTCTAAATAGCAGGTTGCCTCAAGTTGTGGAGCTGTATATCTTTTATTAAAATACTGTTAGTGAAAGGACCATGCAAAATACATTTTCAAATGAAGGGATACTGAAATTATTTGTCTTGGTCTAGAAAACTGTTGGAGAAGTAAAGCTGCAAATCAGTAGATGACTTGATGCTTAACAAGGGCCTTCGCATAGCCACCAGAGGCTAGACCACAAACGTCTTTTCACTCCAAACATAACAATAAAAATCATGCAGCCATGGCCACTGGTGGCTTCTACTGAACCTCTCTTTCTGGCCAGCAGGCCTGTGAGAAAGCATTTGCAAAATCCTATCATGAAGAAAGAGCAGCTGGACAACTACTACCTTGCTGAATAAAACTTGTACCCCACTTCCAGGCTACCTGTATCTCCAGAGCCCTGATGATCTCATTTTGCACACAAGCTTTCTTAATAAAGAGTTGCCATTTCTTCTCTTATCATTCTTCTCAGCAGATCTAAAGACTTTTCTTACCAAGATATCAGAGCTGGATATATGTATAGAGAAGGAGACTCTCTTGTTTTTTTCAACAGATAAAAAAGAAAATCCCTATTGCAGTTGCACACAAACAGGTTATAATAGTTTCCAATCTTCAAATATACATATCTTCAAACCAGTGGATTTTTATGTTCAAGAATCAAAACTAATATCAGAGTATTCCTCCTGTTTTGGAAGATTGTTTTTCCAAGATTACGTTCATTTCCTTTTTCATGTTATCCACAAATTATATAGTTTTTTTTCCTAAACAACCAGGTTTGCTACACTGCCGTAATACAATATAGCATTTCCTGCAACCATATTATAATTTTTTTTATATTACATTTTCCCAGCTATAAGAACAACAGGCCATCTATTGGCCTTGTACAGGCTTAACTTCATGTTTGAGACTAGGTAAGGTTATTCTGAAATTTTCTCTTTGCAATTAATGCAAAAGCCATAATTAATGATTATGTAGCTAAGCCTCTGTAACATCTTGCAATTGATCCTGTATTACAATGGCAAAATAAGAGGATAATGCATCCAGCATTTACAGAGTTGGCAGTAAAATACTTGGCACTTCATCCCACTGGGGTTTCATCTGACAGAATTTGTTAAAATGGCCTTGGTAAGGGCATAAACTGTTAGAATAGCTTGGCAGTTAAAACAAAGTCACACTTTTTTCCTTGGTTTTTAATACGATTAAATATAACTGTATAGCTCTTTCCTGTTGCTCCTATATTCCAGAAAATCCCACGAGCTGATATATTATATATCTAAAGAAAACTGCTGCAGTGTGATTTATGTTGCAAGTAAGCTTCCCATCCTAGTAACTAATAGGACAAAATTGTCATCAAGCAAAAGCAAATTTCATTCATTGCTATGATATTGGTAGAATATTTTATTTTATCCAGTTTTTGTTGGAGTAGAATAAGAAAATGATCTCCTTTTCGTAGATCATCATTTCTTTGGAGATATTTCTTTAGTAATATTCAACCTAAGATTTACAAAAGTATGCATAAACGTCCATGTATTCTCACACATACACACAAAAAAAGCCCTGCTATTCTTTGACCAAATTACTATTCATGCAGATTTGCAGTCTCCCAAAATATAGTGTGTGACTCAGATTAAACCTTCATAAATCAAGCAATAAAAGTTGAAGCTAGCATTAACTTGTACTTTTGAAATCTATACATATTAATGCAGATTTCATTTTGCTTCCCTAAAGACAGAAATAGCATCTGAAATCCATAGCTTGGGAGTTGCAAAGCCTCTTGCAGGGCTTTGTTGCAATGGGTTGTTGGAGTTGTCTGCGCTTCTCAGATATCCTTCAGGCCTGGGGACCAAAAACCACTGCCCAAGATGCACAGCTGTAATTCTGCAGAGTTTGGAGCCTGCTCCCCAGGTCTCCTGCAAATGCTTGAGCGCTGGCATGGGGCTAGCACATTGTCACAGCCTTTGCCCTGGAGCAGATTGAG
>NW_010587488.1:441825-465383 GCF_000705375.1 Tinamus guttatus | reverse complement strand
AGACCTTGCCCTCTCTGCTGCCCCTGGCAGTAACTGAGATGAACTGTGAGTAAGCAATTGAGAAGAACTGGGAAAGGGGTCGAATATAGTTACAGAGAAAGAGAGAGTATTAGATGAATCTGTTACTTTTTTGGTGCTGTTTTCATTCTAAAGAGTGAAAAAGAAGAAATAATTTTGCCATTATTCACCAGTTTTCTAATTTACCTTTTCTTGAATATATTTACTTTCTAATCTTTCCTATAAAAAAAACTCTGAAAAAAGAACAAAGAAAGCTGAATGAGTTAAATTACGAAAAAAATGTAAATTAAAAACAACCCTCTCCCCAAAATTTGAGGATAATTTTATTTTCCAGCCTCTCCACTGCATTGGAAAATGACCTAAAATATATTTTTTTCTAATCTAAAATGTTATTTCCAAGGAGAAAAAAAAGTGTTTCAAATCTCTTTCTTTGATCATTTGATTCATCTGGACCTTATAACCTAAGGACAAGAAAAAAAGTAGAACTGGCAAAAACCCTCAGAATTCCTCTGGCATTCAGAAGTGCTGGTGGTGCTTGTCCACCTCCACATCACCAAAGGAATTGGGTCTTTAGCATGTCCTGACCTCTCCAAGAGAAAACTCCAGGGATTCCCACTGCTGTGGTTTTAGACCACACTTCTACTGCTCAACCACCTGCCCATTGCCTCTGCTTGGCATTTGCCTATGCCCTTCACATCCCCCACTGCAGTCCAGCAAGTCTCTCAAAAATAATGAGATCTTTAACCAATATTTGCCAGATTTGCAAAGATTTTTCAATTGTAATCCAAATCTCTCAAAATCAGTGACCCTAAGAGCTCCTCAAACCTCTCAACTAGAACTTTTATCCAGAAGTTTTGGTCTCCCCCTTGTTTTTTTATTATCAATTTACTTTATTGAATTTGCTTGCTGTTCCAATCTTCCCTCTCAATACACAGATTTCAATTTACATTCATACTTTTTCCCTTGGATTATTTCTTTATCTCCCTAGATCCTCTGCTTTGTTTATTTCTCTGCTCAGTGTGACTGCACAGAGATTTTTTTATATTTATTTTAAATTGATTTTCTTTCCTATTTTTCAGAAGCCCTATTTCATAGCCTCACTGCATTTTTTATCTCTCTGTCTTCTAATTTCCTTCCATTCCCATTTATTTTTTTTTCTGCACCTCTCCATTTACTGTTATTACTTTTTTATTATTATTCCTCATTTTTTTCTGTTTCCTTAAGAATGTTTTTATTTTTCCTTTTCTCTCCTTTCCTGAATGCCTTTTTTTTTCCCTAATGACAACAGGAATAGTTTATTCATAATCTATAAAACAGCTGTAAAAAAAATCTTCTACAGTATTTAATCTGACCAAAGAATCAAAATGCTCAAAAGAAGCACTCTGAGTTGTGTTAATTGTCTTTAAGTAAGATCCAGCTTTTTTTATATCCAAATGTTGATTCTAGAAAACAACCTTCCTCTCCTACCTTTATAGTATGGAGTATGTAAAACCCATTCCCAGTAAAAGAGAGAGCAGTAAAACCAAGTCCCTCTCTCCTGTGTGGCAGAGAGGAACTTGGAACAGTTTGTTTAGTTCAATTATATATTTTAGGGACAGTAGTCCATTCTTGATTTATTTTTATATTTCTGATTAATTACAAGAAGGTGATGCAAAAGACAAGTGAAGCTTGCCCAGACTGCAAGAACCAACTGAAATAACATATTTATGGGAACCGGGAACACTGAATTTGAAATGTTAGTTTTATTTTAAAATATTGCAACAAAATCATAGAGAAATCCAAACGCAAGAAGTCAGCTAATCTCACTGTGTGTCAAATAATCATTTCTGTTTGATGCTAAAAAAACATATTATTTGTTTTTTATGTTAGCATGTATGTTGGGTTGCATTTCCTCTAGGATATAAACTTTGTTGTATTGGGAAAGTGGATATTCACTCTGAATAAATCAATCACAATATTTTCTACTCTATAACTCTTTGAATAGCTCTAATTTAGATGCTTGAGGTTTTCCGCTACTCAGTCTGATTCTTGTGTTATTGTCTTGGCTTTCTACATTATGATGCTGCCAACTGAAATTGCAAAAGAACTGAAATTTCCACTTCATGAGAAATTCTCAGATTTAAAATTTTGGGTCATAGGTTACCAAAAAGATTATTTTTTTCTTTAAAACAATATTTATTCTTTTTCATTTATTTATGGTTAATCACAATATTTTGTCTCACATGTGCTTTTTTCTACAGTATTTGCACTATGATATAGTCTGAATAGAGTGTTGACACTTCTTTGAGGAGACTGGGTGAGGTTCATTCCAACCTGAATTATTTTATGATTCTATGAATTTATGCATTTTTTAAAATAATAATTAAAAATAATACAATATTTCACTCCAAAAATTTGAAAATAGAATAGTTTGAATGCACAATTTTTTTAATATACATATTAAATGCTCTTTTAAATGCTCATACATATTATATGCTCTTTTCCCTCCCATTTTCAGTGAGATCACGAAATTCAGCCAACCATTTTTGATTTCATCAAAGTGATATTTTCCAAAAAGGAAGGCATTCCTAAGTGCAAACACATATACTATTAATCATAGCAGTGCTATTTTACCCAGGTGTAAACGAAGAAGCTGGAACCACTCCCTCTTCTTAAAGTCTAGGAACGTTAATTTTTCCTAAACTTCATTTTTTCACGTTCAGAGTTTTCAGCAGTTTTGCCTGATCGTAGCACATTTGCCAGGTAAAGCTACATGTGTGCGGCAGCTAATATTCATGAATAAATACTCATTTCAGGACTTACCCTGCATCCACTTACTTCACCAGAAGCAAAATCAGATGCTTCTGTTAGCATTTCATACAAAATGTCAGCTGCATATTATGTATGCGTAGTTTGATCTATATGCATTTCCCATGGGCTTTAGCTCACTAGAAGAGAGGTTAGCTAAGAAGCAAGATGATAAACCACATTGTGGTAAGTAATAGCAAAAACAATTCAGAGTTGTAGAAAATTATTTTTAAGAACATAGTTAAAAAGCCAGAACCAATATAACTGGTGACATGTAGGCTTCAAAAGCCTATTCTAATCCTATGGTCAGCTGAGTATGTCATATTTTTTGTAAGTATCTCCTTCTGGTTCTTTGTTGAAATGCCACATTTTTGCAAAACAGATTTACTATTTCTAAAGACTATTTTCTTAACATTGAGATTAATTTGGTTCCTGTTTGGGTGAAAGTGCAGTTAGGTGTTTATCTTCCTCAAAATGCCTCACTCATACCCTGATAAACAAATTGAAATGATTCTGCATGAAACAAATCTCTGCTGCAAGGAAAAAATAATAAAAAAGAGAGATGCTGCTTGGTGTTTGCAGGATCTCTAGGCTTATAATTTATCTGAGTGACATAGAGGGAGGGTGAGTTGTAGATTAGCAAATTCATGACAATTCAAAAGAAAGCTGAATGTACTTCTCAGTGTGGCTGATGTGTGCTAATGCTGAGGAAGAGACTCCAGGTCAAAATGATCTATGATGCATGCTTGTTCCCCTGACAAATCTTAAATGGAAAACCAGGAAAGAAATTATCTCATCTCTAATGATATTCAACTAAGTGTCCAATGAAATATATGTATATATAAAAACAGTATTGAAGATTAAGTGATAAACCCACTTTCAATTCTGCCTTTCAATTTCTAGTGCGTATAAGCTTTGCAATCGGTTTAATGGAAGGATATTCTGGAAGGCATGGAGTTATGCCAGAATGGGGTCTGTGACAGTATGTGAAATTTCCCAGCAATATTTTTTCTTAATTTTATTTTTATAAGAACTAAACAAATTTAAATTACCTTGAGCCAGAATCACCAGTGCCGTGCTACAATGTCATGTTTAGAGGTATAAGACTAGACTGTTATGACAATAAGTGAAGCCTTGCAACTCCATAAAGGCCAAAGTCAAACCGAACCCACCAGAGAGCTACTAGCCAAAGCAGAATGAAAGGAAAAGCTCCTCCTTGTCCATTGAGAGTCGAGAAGAGCTCCCATGTTAAATTTTCAAATATTTAGGATTCTAAGAATCAGATAAACACCTTGGCCTAGCTTCAGGGTGGCTTTAGGAACCACAAGAATTGAAACCTCCAATCCCAGATTAGAAGGCAGCATTTCTTGTTTCCCACCTTTCACCATCTAAACCTTGAAGCTGCTAACCTTCATTGAGCACGTCCTAATTAAGATCCCTCTTAGCTATATTACCCCTCCATGCATGTCCCAACTCAGTTTTAAACACCTACAACCTCTATTGGATCTCTTTCCTAGAGCATTTCTGCAATTGAAATGTGGTGCCTACAAGTTTTAGGTGCTTTGCAATCCCATTAGGCAAAAATGCCTTTGCAACTCTGATCATAGATCTATATCAGAGGGTGCAAAAGATGTCTGAAATAGCTCCTACCCCAGGTAGATTCCTAAGCAAGATACACTTCTGTTTGCTGTTTCCATCCTTCTGAAAACACAAAGTATCTCTTCAGCTAGAAAAAAAAATGCAGAAGAATCATCACAGAAATAAGTATAGCATCTGGTAATACTGACTTTCTGAAGCACTTATATACTGCCCTGCAGCTAGTATTAGCCTGGAAAAAGTATGCTTGGGACTTCTTTTTCCAAAATCTCTGCCTGGCTCTTGCAACTGCCCACTAGCAGTTACTTTAATTTAGAGAAGCCTTCAAGGTCTTAAGCCTGCCCTCATTTTCCTTCTGCACGCAACAGCTTCCTGAGAGAAGACCAAATGCATGTCAGGAGGGGCCAGTCCATTCCAGCCCTGAGTGGGCAATGGGGTATTTTCTCAGGACATGTCTGGTTCAAACTGATGGCTGCTTTAAGCCATAAGGTGGCATAATAAGGAAGAGAAATGTGTCCCCTGGGAGCCATGAACACATAGGCATGTGAGTTTGAGGTATCCTGTCTGCAAATATTCATGTCTGTAATATCTATAGAGAATTAACTTCAAGATGTTATGAGCAGGACCAGGTAAGTATTTGAATGAAGGTGATCAAGAACATCAAGACATCTTGTCTTGATGCCTTTGCCATCTCTTTACCTCAAAAATTTCTGGAACTGAAAGGGCAGTTTTATCAGAATTTGGGTAAAATGTCAGTGCTCTGGCCTTATTTTATCTATGCTGATTTTGAAATCTTGTGTGTGTTATCTAGCTAAGCTATAATAGATGTTTTTTTTTTTTTTTGCTTTAATGACAGATTTTACCTCTTTGCTGTCCTCTGTGGCTTTTACTGTTTCAATAACTTCCCTCCTTTGTATGGTTGCAGGGTCTTCACTGCAGAGCTGATGTCATAAAATTTAAGGGCACTAGTTCAATTACTCAGCTGGAACGTGGATTTTAGAAGAAGAATAAAGCTAGTACAGACATCTAGGAGCTGAATAATAAAATGCCCCTTCATCTGTGCATTTAATTAGCTGCATTCCCCGTGATTATAAAGATCAGTGCCCAGGAAGAGAGGAGCTTTTAGGTCTCAGCAGGTTAACTCCACACCAGAGGATTAGACAGGACCCAAACTGTGACGCTTAGTGTTCTCATTTCCAGGACAGTGCTGGCATCCAGGACTCTTTTCTTGCACTCTTCAGTGAGGTGAAACATTTGTGGGACTGAAAGCTATTAGTTAATCCAAAAAAGAGTCATTCCGGGTAGACTTTGGCAGATTGCTGAGTTAAAAAAAAAAAAAAAAGGCAAATCTGAATATGTAATAAATGATAGATTCTTTCTTCCTCCTCTGTTATCAGTGGCAAGTATATTGCTTTGTCATACAACTGCCGCAAAGGCTAATCCTCCACACTTGCAAAATCTTCTTATTCAAACTGCCACGACCGTGCTGAAGCCAGGGCTTAGGTCCCTAAAAATAGGAGCAGGATTACTTAGGTTGCAGTCCACTGAAGTAGCTAAAAGGCTTTCAGATGTGGAGTGGGGACAGAAAAAAAATGTTATTCCGAAATATCAGCACCCAAAATTACCATTTTAATCAAGTTTAATTAAAGACTTCATATATTCCTAGTGAAAATGCTGCCAGCATGAATGAATGCATACTCCCTTATGAAAGTGAACCATCTGATATTGAACCATCCACTTATTTAAACACCTTGCCTCACACATTTCATATCTGTCTCAGAACCTCTTGGCTTTAGCTTATTGATTTCAACCTCACAGCAGCCGAGTAGGGGTTTTAAGGAGGATTTAGGCACCTGCAGCCATAATTGCAATCCTGACAATCCCTACTCAGTTATGGCCTTACTGAGGCCTTTGGGGAATAAAACAGGCCAGGGTGAGCTAAAGTGTAGCCCAGAATAAAGCCTTGCCATCCTTCTGAGCAGGAAATCAGGAACCTGGGTCTCAGCTGCATTCAGAGGACAAATAATAAATGGCAAACCAAGGGTAGAAGTGAGATCAAAGATTCAACAAGTCAGGAGAACAGAATAAAAATGCCCAGACAGCACCTGTCACCATGCGAAAAGCTACAAGATGATGCTAAGCATAACTCTACCTGTAGAATTGAAAGAAAAAGAGAATAAAATCCATGCAGGTCCAGCACCCCTCCAACCTTGGCAGGTCCTTGCGACTCATACATAAGCCCCGTTTAGATACAGAAACTGGCCTTGGTCCACTTACTGTGCTTAAGAGGCTTATTTTGGAGGCCTGCTTGTAGCACTCCTAAAACACTCAAACAGGAACCAGCTCCTCACAAGAAATAGCAGTCACCACTCATTCTTTCAAAAGTTGCAGGAGAACAAATTGTTGAACTATATTAGTCTCACATTAAGATATCACCTTGGAAGCCACACTGCTAATCCACTTGAGCCTTCACACTCAGGCAGTCTGTACCTGGAAATAAAGCCTCAACTGTAGGAAGGCTGCAGGGAGAGGAAGATAATCCTCAGCTCTGGCCCTTCTCTCGCTCTCTGATTACCCACTCCTCTCCATCCAGGCTGTGCCACAAGGTGGAAAATAACCGGAGGTTTGTTGAGTCAAGAGGAGTAGAAAGAAAGGCAATCTGAGATGGAAAATAATGCTTTGGCTTAATGCTCCAGCATTGCTTAGGAAGAGGAAATATAGGGCTTTGGTCTCTGATGCTGAAAGAGTTTTTCAGAAACTGCGGTTGAGGATATCACTTCCTTCCCTTCCTCCCATGATAAGCCTTGAATTCAGCTTCACTTAATAGGATGTTTCAAGTATGTTTCAACTCAAAACTAAAAAGTGTATCTTTTCCCTTGTGTCCCTTAATTTTTAGGAAAGGGTTTTTTTCCCTGAGATGGGAGATATGATTCTGATCTAAAGAAGAAGCAATGAAATCTTCTATTTCCTGGAATGTCCATGTCCTCTGCTCTGATGGGCAGCCTACTTATTCCCGCATTTTCTTCCTCTTTTTATCACCTTGCTTAGATATTTGTTGTTACATAATCACGTCAGAAAATTGACAGAAAACGGTGTCCCTCGTCCTCTGTCTGGCAGTAAGGACACTCTTACTGAAGGCACAAATTGTTGATTTGCAGTTCTTCAAGGTTGGGAGAAGCCTAGATCCAGGACTAGCACTTTTTTTATGCATGGCAATCTACTTGCAGCTCTTGAAGGAGGAGGGACAGGGTTCAGAGACAGCAATAAGCAGTGTATTTCAGTCTTCATTTCTGTTTGTTTTGGTTAAACCAGTCTAGACTTGGCCTAAGACAAGACTTTGGTGTTAGCCAGTATAAGATGGGGATACTTCTAGCAAGTGAAGAGTCATTCTGATTTATATTTGCAGGTGAGTTTGTTTAAGGGATTTTTTTATGCTGACCAAGAGAGTGAAGGTGGTGTGGTCTAAACATAACCTAGAGTTTTGCTGTTCTTTGCAAATGCACCTCATCAGCCAGATCATTGCTAAGCCCATTGAGCCTTCCCTCCAGCTGGACAGAGCCTGGCCCTTCCACAGCCATGATTTCCACATAATTCCCCAGGCTCCCTCTTCCTTCCATGTTTGTGTAACTTGATTCCCACCATAACTGACAGAGCAATTGGGGAGGCCTCAGTCACTGCGGCGATCATCTGGAAAATGTAACCCATGGATTGGCAGCCAGGCAGCAATTCTCAATTGGGAGGCCACTTGGCATAAAGCTAAAAATAGTCCCATGCTCTAGTTCGGGTCCAGGAACCCTATACTTGCACAGTGATCAAGCACATAACTTCCTGTGCCCGGCAAATCACAGGAGCACTGCCAATAGAGCAAACTCACAGCATAATTTGCCAGCCACGAACATACTATGTCTGTAGAAGTTATACAAGCCACTGCTGAGAATAAAAAGCTTTAAATATAATAGACAATAAGACCTATTCTGTGATTTTAACCCATTCCAGCAATTTTTGTCCCTTCAGGTAGAAATTCCTAAAATTCTTTTATTGCGTTAATTTTCGTAGATAGACAATACTAAAGAACTAAGGCCAATTTATAAAATTTCTGGGAAATTTGTGTTATAACAGTAAAGTAGCAAACAATAAGATAAACCTTCATATTTGGATTATATATATATACTCACTTATTTATAAGCATTTTAAGAAGGTAGCAAAAGAACAGGAGAACATTTTTCTAGTACCTTTTAATTGAGGAAACGTCTTCAGTCTAACTAAAATCTTTGTAAGATTAACAGAAATCTTTTTTTTTAATGTTTTTCTTATTTCTCTATGACTTTGTCCATAAAAGTTAGTGTACATGATGTATTTTATTGTTTGTTTGTTCCATTAATAAATGGAGCTGAAAAACTAAGCCATATTTATTTAATTCACACAACATAAGAGACATGCTTCTTCTTCTTATTCCAGCAGCCTCACACTGCTTTCCTGTTTTCTTCACTGGACAGATTATGTTGGCTTGACTACATGCAAAACACTAGCTAATGATAACTACAAAAACTTCTGTGATTACAGGAAACATTGCAGATGTTTTTGTTTTCTCCTGTTCTCCAAGACGTCTTCCTTTTGTTTTTATCATTTAATATTGTTCTCAGTTATGCTATCCTAGTTAAATCTTCTGGGATCTGTTGGTGGCACAATGATTTATGACCATGTAAAATGACAAATTGTGGCTTCACATGAAATGGCTGAGTGCCCACAGTTTAATCTTATGAAGTTTTCCACTTCAAAAATTACCTTCTAAAATACAATAGCAGATCTTCATTTTCTTCCTGACAAACCTCTCAGGCTGCAAACGCATTTCCTTCAATATTCTGCACTGATCATCTAGAGACTTGTAGGTAGAGACCTTTCATAGTCTCTCCCTACAAATCTGCAAAACCATGGGCAGATTTTTTCTTTCTCTCTCCAGGAGTGTTCTTCTTCGCTTACTCACTTTTTTCCTCATCACATTTGTTAATCATTTTTTCACTGTATTATTCTAGCAAGTCCATTAGAGAATTTTACATTGTATAAATAGTAACTCCATTTCAAATGCATACTGCATTCAGAATGTGCAAACACATATAAAAATGTAAAATGATGCAGTGATGAATCCTGAATGGTTTATAAACTGGATGTTTGGATACCTTCAGGTGACTCTCTGAGCTTACAGATGTGATTGCAGAGCTGCTGTCTACTTACAGTTAAAGAGATCATAAATATCGGTAAACAGGGGTTATGTCTTTATGGAACGGCTTTTGCAAAAATGGACTAAGTTCTGTCTTCTGCTCTAGATGGCCTATCCAACTTTTTAATATCTTTCTCTGTGTATCTGTGATTTTAAGGAAAAAAAGTACTTTTAAAAACAGAATTTTTCTAACTTCTCAGACTGGACTGTGAAATCTGTAGGGAATGGATTACTTCTAGGAGGCTCTGGTATGTATTTACCATCAAAAAGCCCAATTTCCTTATAGGCTCCAGGTGCTGCTATAATACAAACAATAGTACTATCTAGTTTATAAAGGACCTGCATAAGGCTACAGAATTCTCCATGTTAATAGTCTGCTAGATAAAGGGTGAATAGTTAAAAAAAATGTTCTGATAATTTTTCTAGCTGTGTCTGATTATTATTTTTTCCTTCTAAGTACTTAACGCTATGGTGAATATTTTCTGGCTTTTTTTTTCTGCTTGAAATTATTGATAAGAATGGAAAATATATATATATATATATATACACACACTTGTGCATGGTAAACACAACTCTTCTTATTCCATCTCAAATGGATGGTTAAAAGGGTTTTTTTCACCAGTTTTTAATATCTGTGAGAGATTTCAAGCTATATGCTGCACCCCGGGACAAAGAATTCTTTTTTGCATTATCACACAACAAAAAGTCATATGTTCTCCATCTACTTGTCATATTCCCCATAAGTTTTTATGCAACTTCCACTTATCAATGACAGTACACTTTTTTTACAATGCCTGCTATCCATCTGAGAAGTGACCGATTGGTCAATAGATTCAACCGATAGTCTAATTCAATATCTTCGTGTGCTAGAAATCATACTATTGCATTTGAGAGAAATCTAGGAGAAATATTCAGGGTGTAAAGTCTGTATATAAAGTCTTAAGAAAACTATATTTACATCTATTTAGTTAGTTAAAATTTTAAAGCACATAAAAGTGAGTTTGATCTGATGCAGATTGGTCCTCCTTTGGACCAATAATGACTGTGCAAAGGAAAAATAATGCTAGAAATTCTTCATTTACAATCCTGCCCTCAGTATACTCATGTCTTATTATATGTGTTGATATGAATATAAACATGTTTTCACAGTTGCAAGCTTAACATGCTTTGAAAAGCGGTGCAACTTGGTGTTTTAGATTTTGTGGTTTAGATATTCATTTCAAGCCTGGTAAGCATATGCCAGTAAGTCTGCAAGATGAAATCTACTGCCTTATGGAGCAAAAAGTGATCTTAGCCAGAGAGAGTGCTTTTCCATAGATAGAGGGAAACTTCTTTGATATCTGTCATTAAATTACTAAATTATGTATTTTAAGTGACTTATGAATATAAACAATTAAAGAAAAAATCTTTAAACATTTTCTCTAGGCATTTAAAATTTAATAGTATAGTTATTTATTATCTATTATTTTACTGTGTTCAGAAATTTTCAGTTGTTCTTCCTCTCTAAATATCCACATTTGATTTGAAATACAATAATCTATTTTCAAATCCAAAGTCATGAAACAAAAATAATGCTTTTCTTCCTAGACACTTTTTATAGTATGAGCTATCTGCTTCCTCTCATCTTTAAGCGAAGTTGACTTTACGCAGTCTTCAAAAATAAGTTCTGAAAATATCAGTTCTGTGTTAAACTCATCTAGAAAACTATTTCTGATTCTGAAAAGCATTTTTAGGATACTTCTGTGGACAGCAGGAGTTCATCAGGAAGCCACAAAGATGCCAAGTTTCTTTGAGAAGTAGGCTTAAAAAGCTAAAGAGTAAGACTGGTAGAATGGAGTAAATCTATTTTGAAAAAGAAATGTTTTGTATGATAAAAACTCAAATTATTTAAGACTTTTGGGAGCAATAAGAGCTAAAAATATGTCAGTTAGAAATATCAGCTACTTATATGAATCGCTATTTTATATATGGTACCCCAAATATGAGGAACAATAAACTCATTGCAGAAAAAGCTTGTTATTTATTTCTGGTGAATTTAGTAGTATAGTTCCTTTCCTTTTGCTTTTAAATTATGATTCATTTGCAATAGTTCAGTTTCCATCAACTCTTTAAACTTTTCTTTAGCAAACATCTTATTGCCATTACAAATTCTAGAGGATAACTATCAATCCTGAACATTATCCATTTTTTTTTTTCTGGTAGTCTGATAGAAACTTACATATGTTGGATATTTCAGAAAGAAAAACAGTTCAAAACTGTCACATTTAGCAAATATTTAATGAGAGGAGTCATTTCTCTTCTCCCTATAAAATGGTAAAAGTCTCTGGACACTGCTCTCCATACACACAGTAATTCCTCTGGTGTTCATACAGGGTAAATTTTGTCTACTTCATTCCATGTGCATTTTTAGAAAACATTTACTAGATCAAAACTTGTGTCTACTCTTTTCATTTCTCCAGGAAACTTCTAGAATTAATTTTTATTTTCATTGATTAGAACTATGAAATTCAACTAACAAAGTCTGAAAAAAAAAGACTGCTGAAAAACAAGTCATCTTATAAAGAAACTTGGAGGCGTTCCTGTTCAGGGGTTCCCTGTTATGGCTGAGCACTTCCAGGCAACTAGTTCAACTCTTTGTACCCTTTATAACCTAGGGCCTAACATTGTATTTCAGAGTGACTAAACTATTTGGATATCCTTGTCTTTTTAAACTATCCTATTCCTCATCCCCAGCCCCTTATCTTGAGCCAGGAATAGACTTTGGGATTCATCACTATTCCAACTGCTGATGAGTATACCATTGTATAATACACTGCAGAAGTGTGAGTCAAATCTGCTTCCAGGGGTTGAACTATGCAGGGATGTACTGCAGTTCATTTCATGTGGTTCAATGGACCTTGCTCTTGAAACTGCTCCAGTACATAACCATACCATAGATGCTCAGTTTGGTTTCTGTGTGATTCTTCCTGTTTTTCTCAATCTTTGCTTTCAAGTTCATGTTAAGAGGTCTTGCTCTGTCTCCATGCTCCTAACCTCAGACTTAATCTAAACATTCAAGGGCAACACCCTGCTAGAGCTGGCTGAGGATGGCACCTTCATTGCATATTCGGTTTTCTGCAGAAATGTGTAATTCTGTCAAATCTTTGGACCAAAATGAGGCAGCCAAAAAGATCTGTTCAATTCACCCACCTTTCTTCTTCTTTGTCTGCTTCCCTGAGTGTCCCAGCTGGATGCCAGGGACTTCCGTGCTCTGGACTCCCTGCCAATTATCTGTTCAGACTACCCAGCTGATCTCTTCCTGCAGCAGTCACACTTCCAAGGCTTCCAACTTCCCACTCCCCATATGCCTCCAAAAGGCAGCTGACCTTCTGGGCTCTCTGTTTCTCCAGGGATCTGCTGTGAGCATCTCCTCAGACTTCTCAACCAGCCAGTCCCCCATGACACCCCCAAGTCCTCTCAGCACTGGCTGAGATAACACCGAATTGCCTGGCCAAATGAGTTATCCATCCTGGAAAGGAAGCCCAAGACTGCCTTTAGAGGCTTCTGAATTAAACTTTTGGAGACTTTCCTTGAAAATTTTAACTGAAACAGATTATCTTCTGTTCTGTTCTGTTCTGAAATAGAAAATCTTCTGGGATTCAAAATGAGCTGAGAAGTTTGCATTTAAGTTATATTCTGTTTCTGTCCAGTTATAGATTAGTCGCTACTGCTAAAGTAGAGGGAAGATTGGCTAGGTGACTCATACCAGGAGAATAACTCTTTAAAGAACATTTTGTACTGAAAGGAATTAGGATAACCTTTAATTTATAGTATGAATCACCAAAAGACATATTTCACAGTTAATGCATCATACTTTTACTGTGTGATCCACTGGACTGGAGGTGTATCTTGTGCCTGCCCCCATCAGTAGCTCTACATACATATACATCAACATTCTGTGGTGGCAGCCCTCATGCAGGATACACAGATCAGGGATCAGCCTCCTCCTCCTGTCTCAGAGGATCTGAGCTATGACAGCCGCAGAGGAGGAGGTTGTCCTCGCTGCTGGTTGTAGGACACCCATGAGAGGGAGAAGCAGAACTATGTGTCTCCAGTCTCGAGACTGCTCTGTTAAATGTCCATAAGGTCAAAGACCTATCTAAGCATAAACATTCATCTGACCGCTGTGGCATTCAACATGAGAGAAGAAAAATGTGATTTAAAACCATTACTGACTACATTCCCCAAAGTCTGAGGCTCTTACAGGCCTTAAAAACCTCCAAAGATAAGCGACAGCTTTAAAAAAAAAAAGACTGTGAAGATCATAGATTCACAAGCTGACCCCTAAAAGTGGGAGTTAGTGGAGATTTCACTGCCTTGTGGATCTAACCCTGAGGCATCAGTGATCAGCATACTTGTTCCAATAGCTTCTCTTAGCAGTATCCAGTTTCCAGGAGTCCTTGAGAGCCTCTAGAGTGTTTTGAGAAGTGAGTGATAACATGGACTCTTTCAGGGAAGTCTCTTCCAGCTGACAGGTTATGTCATTACTGAGTGTATGGTTGTCACTTGTGCGGTCACACCAGCCTTGTAGTAATATTTCTTTTCAATTATATCTTTTCCTGGGATCCTTCTCTGATAAGCAGAAGGACCTCATGCTGCCTCTTGCTCTTCTGTCCGTGTAGGGTCAAAGTGCTCAAGTGCGCCAGCACCACACCTCACTTTGCATTGTCTTCAAACTGTCATACAAATGACATCACTGAACAACTCATTTTTTTTTAATTTTAAATTCTTTCTAATAGAGATAAAATGTGACAGGTAAAGTACTTACTTAAAAATATCATTGTTCTTTAGGTGTAATCTGTGTAATGCTGTACATCATATCACCCCCAAAAGCAAAAGCAAAAGTTGACTAGACAGTGTGATTTATAAGGGCATGAAATAATATAGGCTAGGTTTGGTGCACTCAGTCTTGTACTCACAAGTCCTGCAGCTCTACTCTACTTACCTAGTAGCTGTACCATGTTGTTCAACATGTTACATGGCACCTGGGGGGAAAAAATGACTGAAGAGTTTTCCACAGTGTGAGGCTGCAAGAATTTCGTTCACTGAAGTATGCAGAGAGAAGAGGAGAGAATGTTCCAGTGTTACTGTCATCAAACATCACTGCACTGTCACCATTATCAATTCAGCTTCTAATACTTTCGATACTGTTTCGATACTGTTTCAATCCTCTTTTGAGGCTGGTTTAAACACAATTTTTTATTTCATTTATTTATTTGCTTTCAAAGGAAGTAAGCAACCAAGCTTAAACATGTCCAAAATTTTGTCATCCCAGCATAACAGAGGGATAACCGTGTCACAGTGTCTCCTAGCCTCATAGTTCAAAGTGAGACAAACTCTACAATTACCTAAACTGTGGCAAACCAACTGACAATTTTATGTGTTGCTGTTCACTCTTTACAGTATCCAGAATAGCATGCTGCAGAGATAACTCTTCTCAACAAGCCTTTAGGAAGTCAGTCTTCAGGTACAGTAAGTTACAAATTGCCAAAATGTAAATGAAATTGGCTTTTTGTTGCCAATACTCCAACTTAAAAGAAGTTTAATAACACTGAGGGCTACCCACTATTATCCTCAATTTCAGCCCAAAGACTAGCACTACCAGAATAGAGAAATAGTTGACCTAAAACTTCTCTGATTTCTGGCACAAGCCTTTTAGTTAGCCGTTTAGGCTTCCAGACAAAGCCTTGTGGGTTTTGCTCCTGTGAATTGCATATTCCACTCCTTGCAGAACAGCTGCACGCTTGCTTCAAAATTGTTTCAATGGCTCCTCTTTGCAACAGTCCAGCTGTGGCAGTAATGTGCAAACTCAAGGTGATGCAAGAGTCTGGAAGAGCTGAAAAGAAAAGAAAACACTATGAGTAAACTACTAGAATAAGATTAACATCTAAGTTTGACCCATCTTTGGAAATGGTAAATTTAGCTGGTACTTGAAAGAGGTGAGAATACATATATACATATATATAATACTTGGTATACCAAGTATACATGGTTTAGGGAGGCACCTTGGCATGGTTTGTGCCCGTGGCACAAATCTGTATAGTATCTTCGACTGTGGTACAGCCAGTGAGATATCAAAAGCATATCTCTGAACAAGTCTAGAAAAGAAGGGAAAATAACCAGGCAGGAATAGTCCCATCATAAATTTGAATAACCTTAAGATGATACTCTGTTGTGTCAGTTTGACAAGCCTTAAATTATATTCCCTGGTTCTCTTCCCATTCCTCTTCTGCGTTCTCCCTATCCCTTGCTGACTTCAGAATCCTGTAGTTTCCTCTCCCTCCCTCTCTTCTTTCCTTATGTCCAGCATCCCATTGAGTTGCAGTAGTTAGCAACAATACCTGCATTTGCACGGGGAACATGATTCTCTGGCAGTTTTGTGGATTTCTAGCATGCTGCGGCAGGCAGCATGGGGGAGGAATGGTGCTTATTCACTAAAGTCTTAATAGTCTCTGCTGAGCAAATAATAGATACTTTTCCGAAGCTTTGCAGCTTGCAAAAATCAGGTGCACTTTCACAGACGGTTACAAAGGTCACCCGCTGGCTGATAGTCCTTGCTTTAAAGATAAGAAGCCTAAAGATGCTCAGGAAGAATAATTCCAATATAGGTTCAATAACCTGATCTCCCCCACACATATTGAACATCTGAACAGAAAACAAGCTAAAACAGCCCATGGCAGTATTTAACACGTAAAATAATAACACCAGAGACAAATGTCCTCAGTATAAATACTGAAAACTGGACCTTTTTGGAAGCATAAGGAAAGATAATTATAGTTGCATCACCAGACAAGTCTCTAAGAATGCAACAGAATATTATAGATACAACTAAACTATCTAATATACTAACATGTCCCATTTGAATACATTCCTTACCACACAAACTGAATATTAAAATTTCATTCCAAATAGCTGGAATAGGTAGGCAGTATTTTATAGGGCGCTAATCACATAAATACTCCATTTTCTGTAGAATAAGACTGAAGCTGTATAGATCAGAGAACTGTTCTTGAAGAAAAGGATAATGTAGCTTCCTGGCATCCTACATTTCATTCTCTGAGAGAAGAGGAGACATTGAAGCAAGATAAAGCCTGATGGAAGTTAATTAGGAAAGTTCTAAATCTGGCTAAATCAAATGCTTATTTTGGATCTGGGTTAATAACAGTGGGAGCACACAAATGTGCCCTCAAATGTAAAGTGGTCCTTTATGGATATCACATAATGACTTTTTTTTCTTGCAAGCTTATGAAATATTTTAAGTAATTAAAATGGTTGTAGCACACATCTTACACTGAAGATCAGTCAGTATTGTTAATCTCTTCCTGATTCTCAAGCCCTGGCTCCTATCTCCCTTTTAGCAGCAGATGCTAAAGGTTGCTTGTGCCCAGACCTATAATCTGGGTGCAGTTTTCAGCTCAGACCTATCCTTACCTGAACAAAAAGTTTGTATTTAAATCTTGTCTTTGGATCGCTTGTCGGATACGAGTTGTCAGATTCTTTGCCCAGTCACACACAGATATCTCCCCTCCATGTCTTCGCCATTTCAGGTCTTAGTTACTATTACTATCTTATTTTTTTTTTAGTCTCTTTAGTCCTTTTCCATAATTCTCTGAGGCTCCTGCTTTAATGTTGTCACCTATTTTTCTTCATCCGTCCCTTTTGCACAACTGTAACAATAGGTGGTTACCTATTGATCCCCTTTGATCAATGCAGTCCTACGCAGTCCTACCTCACTCATAGCCTTTTGCTCATTATCGGGACAGCATCTTTTGCCTTCACTCAGCCCAGCTTCTATCTTCTTAGGAGATAACAGCAGTGAGAGCCATCTGTTGTGTACAGTGCTTACTCAGCAATAATCCCATATAACATCTCCTGAGTGTGCCAGGGAATGGGGCAAAGGAGAAATAGAGGGCATGAATAAGACAAAGAAAAGGATAAGAAAAGCACTTATAGCTCCTTGTGTTTTTACAACAGAGTCCTTAAGTTTTCTGCTATAGGTTTTTTAATGAACATAATGGGTTTTTACTTATTTTCGAGCACTGAAAATGAGGAAGATGTCAGTTACAGCTTTGTTGGCAGCTGGCAAGATCCTTCTGATGGCTTTCCAGCAATTGTCCCATAAGATGGAGTGATGCATAGGATCCTTTATTAGAATCTACACAAAGGTGCACCTTAGAAATACAGTAACATTTGCTATCTTGCACTAATTAGTGAATTTAGCCAACAAGTGTTAAAGAGAATTCAAAAGCAATTGGTGCTTTCAAAATGTTTAAAAATAGTATTTATGTAAAGACTTGTGTCTATCTTCAAAACATACTGTGTTTCTTTGCATAGCTAGTATGCACTTGATTTTAAGGACCCACTCCATGCTCCTTATAAACTTGGCTAATCTTTCTCTTTGGAGAACTCTATGAATAAATAATCACACTCTTCACTTTCCTTTTTGCACTCTTCCTTCTCTGAGATGAGCTTACTGAAATGCTGAGCTAGGCTCCCAACAGAAGTGAAATCAACACTACTCTACTAGTTTCCAAGGTGCCACACTAGTTTTTGCAAGATATGAGGCATGATTTTTAATTTTATCGCATTACAGGATAAAATGCATATCAACATTTTTCTGCTTAATCCTTCATAGAACACAATAACGAGAACTTCTGCATTTCATCCTCATTTGATCATCATGAGATATCATTAGAGTATAAATGTTAATTGTCTATACAAACAGGAAGATACCTGTTTACACTGAGCACATCCAGCTATCACTGAAATACTTCCTAGGCCTATATTTTTCCCTCTGAACCAGATGCAATTCCTTTTTAGTGATTTAATTGCTTCCTTTCCTTTTAATTACTTTGAGGATTAACTGCAAGCAAGTGTATTCCAATAATAGGCTAATCTAAAAAGAACAGGAAGCTTTCCCTGTGGTCCAGGGAATTCACCACTTCCTACTGTGGCTGAGCTGTATAAATATCAGGTTTCCCTTTTGCCCCTGGGCTTTATGTGTCACCTTGTCTGTTTGAGTGTAAGGAAATATCATGGCATGATACATTTCTGTTTGTATTTATATGTGGAACTCCTGGCAGGAAATGCTTTTTTCCTGCCTTATCATAAGATACAAATATTTCAGGTGTAATTTTTATTAATTATACATAATAAATATTCACTATATTTATAACAGTTTCCATCAGTAAGTTTCTGCCAAACAAAAAGTAATATGGAAAAACAGGGCAATTTTCTCCTGTTTGTGTATAGCAGTTTTTGGGCAAAGATCCTTTTCCAGGCATAATATGCATACCAAAAAGCTGTTGATACAATCTGCATTTCGTTGGAATTACTTTGGTTGAAAGCTGGGGCTGAGCTTATTGCTGTCTATATATAAATATGACACATCACAGCAATATTTCTTCTCTGAGGTGAAGGCCAAGTAATGTTTTGGGACATTGCTCAGATTGCATTGCTCATTATTCCCTTCTTCTTCAGGGACCAGGAGGTTAAAAGAACTTTCTATCGACTCTAGTTTACACAGAAGTCCATCATAAGTATTTTTAGGTCCAAATTTCCACAAATCCATCAACCTACCTACTTCACCCCCCCGCCTCTCCCGCCAGCAAATAGAGACACATTTTACATTGGACTAGTGTACCGTGACCATGAGCCTCATGAGTTTGACTAGTCCCTGGGACAGTTTCCCCACAAGACCTGACTTTAATACACCTAAGTCACACAGCACCACAGCCTCTCGCCCTCTGAGGAGAGAAAGCTTGTCGCATCCAGGTGGGGGAAAAGGGCCAGGAAATACCAAATAGGATCCAAATAGCATGGCAGAATTTTGCACTGAAAGAAGAGGCACTCCAGCCCTTTCCCTCTTGTATAGCAGAATGCTCCCTAGTTTATGTGCTAAGAAAGGTAAATTGAAAGAGCTATGTAAACAAAACCATAACAAATTATCCAGGCTAGAGGTGGCTTATTTTTCAGCCACTGCTTGGGATATATTTTTAGTAGAGAGCACTTTTCTTCCAAAAGTAGTTGTGTACAGAATATTTTTTCTGTCACTCAGATTCTAAGAACATTCCTGTTTATAAATGAAAGGCTTATGACTCATTAAATAATAGGCATCAGGTGAACAATGCATAAAACACTTTTTTTTTCCCTTCTTTTCTTTTTTTAGTTGGAACTCCATCAAAGAAATATGCTCTCCAGTTTGTTCATATTGGCAGAAAAGCCTCTATCATAAATTCAGAAAAGTTGGTAATGAGCCATTTTAGATGTTTCTATTTAATCAAAATTAATCATTCTTGAGGTGATTTTTGCTGTCTTCTTTAATCACAGATCTTGTTCCTACATTTACATTTCCACTACTTTTGGTATTCAGAATGAGACTTCTCATCCTTCCCAGCAGTGGTGTCACCTGTTTATTGAGATATGCTCAAACTATACACCTGCAGGTACAGATGTGTATGGGGAATAGGGAGGATTATCACTAGGATCTGTGTCTGTGCTACAGCTAGCAGATAAATGCAACCCCTTTGTATAACCCACAAATCCATGGGCCCTGATGGGATGCACCCCAGAGTGCTGCATGAGCTGGCAGAGGTCATATCTAAGCCGCTCTCCATCATCTTTGAAAGATCCTGGAGAACGGGGGAGGTGCCAGAGGACTGGAAGAAGGCCAATGTCACGCCAGTCTTTAAAAAAGGCAAGAAGGTGGACTCAGGCAACTACAGGCCAGTGAGCCTCACCTCCATTCCCAGAAAAGTAATGGAACGGCTCATACTGGCCGTTGTCTCCAGGCACATGGAGGACAAGAAGGTGCTCAAGAATAGTCAGCATGGATTCACCAAGGGGAAATCTTGCCTGACTAACCTGATAGCCTTCTATGATGAAATGACCGGCTGGATAGACGAGGGGAGAGCGGTGGATGTCGTCTATCTCGACTTCACCAAGGCTTTTGACACCGTCCCTCACAACATCCTCCTGGGCAAGCTCCGGAAGTGTGGGATAGATGAGTGTACAGTGAGGTGGATTAGGAACTGGCTGGATGGCAGGGCCCAGAGAGTGGTGATCAGCGGTGCCGAGTCTACTTGGAGGCCTGTAGCTAGCGGGGTCCCCCAGGGGTCAGTCCTTGGTCCAGTCCTGTTCAATTTATTCATCAATGACCTGGATGAAGGCACAGAGTGCTCCCTCAGCAAGTTTGCTGATGACACGAAACGGGGAGGTGTAGCCGATACCCCAGAGGGCTGTGCTGCCATCCAGAGGGACCTGGACAGACTGGACAACTGGGCAGCGAAAAACCTCATGCAATTCAACAAGGCCAAGTGCAAGGTCCTGCACCTGGGGAGGAATAACCCCAGACACCAGTACAGGCTGGGGACCAACCTTCTGGAGAGCAGCTCTGCGGAGAAAGACCTGGGTGTCATGGTGGATGATAAGTTGACCATGAGGCAGCAGTGTGACCTCGTGGCCAAGAGGGCCAATGGGATCCTGTGGTACATTAAGAAGAGCATCTCCAGCAGGTCGAGGGAGGTGATCCTGCCCCTCTACTCAGCCCTGGTGAGGCCGCATCTGGAGTATTGTGTCCAGTTCTGGGCTCCACAGTACAAGAGGGATGTGGAGCTGCTGGAGAGAGTCCAGCGCAGGGCCACAAGGATGATCAGGGGCCTGGAACATCTGCCCTATGAGGAGAGGCTGAGGGAGCTGGGCCTGTTCAGCCTGGAGAAGAGAAGGCTGAGAGGGGACCTGATCAGTGTCTAGAAGTACCTCAAGGGAGGCAGTGAGGAGGATGGTGCTGGCCTCTTTTCAGTGCTGGCCACCAACAGAACTAGAGGTAATGGCCACAAACTGAAGCACCAAAAGTTCCACAGGAACTTAAGGAAAAATTTTTTAACAGTGAGGGTGACAGAGCACTGGAACAGGCTGCCCAGAGAGGTTGTGGAGTCTCCTTCTCTGGAGATCTTCAAAACCCGCTTGGACACAGTCCTGTGCCATGTGTTCTAAGTGACCCTGCGTGTGCAGGGGGGTTGGACTAGATGATCTCTAGAGGTCCCTTCCAACCCTAAGCATTCTGTGATTCTATGGTTCTATGATAAGAAGATGGGCTGATGTCAGGAGAAAAAGACTTAGCCTGGTTTGCTGAGGAAATCATTCTTCTGTGATTCATCTTAAGGAGAGCATCTGTCTGTCAGTCTCACCCCAAAACTTGTGAATCCAGACCAGCTTCTTCCAGCTTGGCCAAGGTACCTTGTATCTAAAAGGATGGATATGCTCATAGCCAGGGTATACAGCCCATGGACCAGCTCCCCAGTGCCACAGATTCTTACCTGGCATCAGCCAGAAGAAGGACTGACCATTTCATGCCAGGTGTAGGTCTGGCCTAGCCAGAGCAGATACCCCCTCTCGGTCATCCTATGGACTAAGCAAATCTAGGTAGAGAACATAGGGAATATAACAAAAAAAAAGAGCTAGGAGCATTAGGAGAAAAAGAAAGATACCCGAGGTTAATATACACAGGAGCAGAAGGGACATATTATGTGTATTTTGATAGACTCATACAGAGCATTCTGGGGAAACTTAGAGTTATTGCAGTTCCAGTGATGATGCAGTACAATAATAATAAAGGGAAGTCCAATGCATTTGACTTAACTTGTGTCTGTAAGTAATTTGATTTGCATCCTATAAGTTTCAAGACAAAAAAAAAAAAAAAACAAAAACTTAAGACTTTCAACTGAAGGAAAGGCAGCCACATGTGTCTGCCCTTTATTAGACACGAGAGCCCAAAAGCTCTCAGTGGCAGTGCGTGCCTTACTGGGCACTTGAAAACCCTCCTTTCCAGTCAAGACTCTCTCCCAAGTGAAGCAGGACTTGAGCTTGTACTGCAGCCTGAGTATTCGTGTGGTTGCAAAAGTCATCAGCGAAAGACACAAACCCAGAGCTCCCTTAGACCTCAAAGAAGAAGACTGCTATAGAGAGAAAGATGCTGCAGTCACAGAAAGCTGAGTGGGATTTTGATGCATATTACACAGGCAGAGCTGTAAATCAGAGAAATATCTCTAACGTCATCAGAGTGACTTATATGCTTTCCAATCCATGCAAGATAAGATTCTTACTCACAGTACATTGTACAAGATACAGTATTATGTAGATATGCAGTTTCTTTGCAGCTACATAGAGGTATAAACATTGTTATCAAGAGTTAATTGCTATATATATATGTTTTTAAATAGGCTTATTCTTTGTGACACTGCACAATCGATTAGAATAAATATTAAAAAATGTAGGACATATATGGCAGTTTGCATCACTGTGAACGGCTATACTTGTGGAAGAATACTTTTGAAAAAAAACCTCAAAAACTAGAAGAGATGAACAGCTGCTGCTATTAAAGTAAATTATAAAGTCCAGCTTCAGTACTATTTCATTAGGTACGCAAAGGCAGAATTTCTGAGGGAAATGCACTAAAAGTGTGAAGTCTTCCTGAAGTGATGCATTAATGTCCAATATTGAGTTGACGGACAAGAAAAATGCAGAGTGAATAGAATTAATGTACATTAGAAAAAAAAATCCTAATTTTACTCATTCTATTATGGCCCCCCAGGAGACTCAGAAACAGAAAGGCATCCAGACTCTCAGCTTTGATCAGGATTAGCAACATCTGTCATTTCTGTCTGATGCATGACTGATCTTTCGTTAAAAACACCAGTGATAGTCTTCCATTTCCCCAATCTGTAGGTTCCTATGCTCAGTTTTACATTTAGAAAACATTCCTATCTTTCTTGTGTCAGTTTAACCCTCTTATTTCTCATCCTATTCTTGATGGATACAAACAACAGACTGTTTTTTCCCTTTTGCAACAACAGGAGTTACTAAAGAGTGTTAAACTTTCTTGCCATCAACTTCCTTCCCT
>NW_010587488.1:392649-441803 GCF_000705375.1 Tinamus guttatus | reverse complement strand
TAGATCATGTTTTCTACAGCTCCTGATCATGGTGTGCCTCTTGTGGGCTATACTTCTGTTTGTACATCAGCAGCAGAGTATTTGTCTTTTCAGAAGAAAGTAACATTGCTGTGTCACAGCCAGTTTGTGATCCATTATAATCTTGAGATCTTTTTGAAGAAATGATCTGTTTACCATTCTGAATTTTTATCATTGATTATTGCTGTAGTATTTTCCCGTGCCTCTGCTGAGTTACATTCTATCTTTCCAGTGCATTTCTCCAGATTTTTTAAACGTTATCCTCCAACACATTTGTGGTCCTTCCTAGCACTGTTAAATGCAAAAATAATGAATGTTCTGACTATTCTGCCATCTGTTTTGATAATGAAAAACTTGAGCAGAACCAGATCCAAGGCAGACCCCCCACAGAAGCACACTTGTAATTAGATATTATTAACTACTCCATGGTATGCTTATCTAATCACTGCTGTGCCCACAGAATAATCCTGGCCATGTTTTCCTAGCTTGAGTATGAGAATATCAAGTGTCAAGAACTTCACTTGAGCACAAGTTGCACAAGCTCTTCTGCTTCTCATCTTCAGATCTCATCAAGACCTGTTGCCAGGTCATCAAAGTACTGAGATTTGCCTGCTCTAATTTGTTCTTGATAAATCTGTGTTGGCTGTTGTTCCTCTCCGTGTTGCTTTCCTGATACTTCAGACTGTTCCAGATTTATCCTGTGAGTTGAGGTTAAACTGCCTGATATATGATTCTTGCTTGATTGGTTTTTTTACTTTGCTTATGAATAAGGACCAGCTTTGCCCTTTTCAATAGAAGCTGCAACACACACATTTTTATGTTGTTACTGGTAAAGAAATATGCAGTAATACTGTGTCTATCACATCAATATTAAAATTTTGATAATTTTAAAGCATTTGATTTCCTTTGGATAAGGAGAGTTTATAATTTTATCACTCCATTTCAGCTACACCTTAAAATGTTAATAGAAAAAAAAACTCTTGAAGATACAGACACTTGAGAAGCTTTGGAGGTCCTAGTTCATGGCTCTTCTGCAGTCATAATTTTGATTATGTTCTTAGATTATGATATATGTCTCAAAGGTGCCTTAATCAAGAAAGATCTTAGAAAAGCATTTGAGGGGTGTCGTGTACCCAAGATTTTGGTGAGGTTCAATGAAAACTTTAAACCCTGGATTTTCAATGTATACCTTCACAACAGCAACTGCGGGTGAGAATCCTGAGGACTAAGTTTCACAGAGTAAGAGCCAGGTGCCCGAGCTCCCAGAGCCGTGCAGACTCTCTTTCCAGGCAACAGAGACAGACTGACACCTCCTTCCTAAAAGGGCTATGAAACGGATGAGATGAAGCATCCCCCAGATGTCCCTCTCACTCTCCTTCGCCTGAAGAGCGAGCGTCCGTGAGCTGTGCAGACGGTGCGCACTGCCTGCGGTCGGGAGATGTCTAGGAAAGCAGGTGATGCCTCCCACTCTGGGAGCTGGTGGCTCTTTACTAGAGTTGCTGCTGTTATGTTCTCTCAAGGGAGTGCAGGATTTTTTAAACCATATTGGCATCTCTACTCAATAAGCCAGAAGTTGAGTGAACAGACCGGTAAAATGAACTACTTTCTTGCTCCCTTATGGCAGCCTGACTTGTCTGAGTTGAGGCACACTGATAAATGCACTTTTGCTGCTGATGTTCTGTATCTAAATAAAGGATTTGGGTTGTCATGGCAGTTTATTGGGAAGATTGAGATATTCCTGCCCTATTTCTTCATCCCTGAAGGAGAAGGTATATTCCAGAAAAAAAGGAGTTTAAGAAAGTGTTTACAAGTATTGATCATGCACACAGAATACACAGAGTTATCCAGGTCGCAAGGGGTCTCGGAAGGTCTTTAGTCCAATCTTCGGCTCCAAGGGTCAGCCTTGAGGTCTACAGGTAGCTAAAAAAGGTGAAGGCTTAAAACAGAAAAACACAAAGCAAGAATAAACTTTAATGTTTCTGGAGATGAACACATGTCTGGGAAATTTTGTCTAAGAGAAACTCTATCCACAGTCAGATAATTCTACAATTGCCTTTTTGAAAATATTCATAAAGATGACTAAACACAAACAAAAATGTTCATATAATTCACACACAAATAATGACTCTGGAATAATCTAAAGATTGGGTATACAGCTAGATGTATGTTTATTAGAGGGGAACATTTTTTATTTGATCTGATTTTTAATGAAGTTAATTATTTCAGAAATTAAGAAAGGTATATTTGTTCAGTATATAAAAAAGGTATATATATGTATAAAAATGTATATATGTTTGGGTATATTTGAAAAAAAATACTTTCATCATTTTGTTTTGAAATTTTATGTAGAAACTGACTCATTTTTCTCTATTTTTTTCATGTGAAAAAGCTGAAAAAAATGAAAGCCAAACATAGCATATCATTTTGGTTTGTCTGACATATTTCACACAAATGCAAAATAAAAATTAACTATGCTTGATTGTACTTTTTTTCAGTGTGAATATTGATTTGACCTGAATTTTTACTCTTTTTCTTTTTTTTTTTGGCAGGAGGCAGGAAGGGAAGGGAAGGGAAGGGAAGGGAAGGGAAGGGAAGGGAAGGGAAGGGGGAGAAGAGAGAGTTGGGAGGGAGGTTCAAGCATGAACTGGAACTGCATTGGTCAGACAAGTCCAGCTAGTGGCACTAGCCCCAGTTGGAGGCAGCTGGGAGTGCAGTTAGCCTGGGACTAGATCAACAAAGAGATTAGTGCAGTAAATAAATTAGGGACCCCAGACTGAATTATGTCAACTCACCATCACATTTCATTTCACGCTTCTGCTGGTGGCTGGCATCCCATTCCTGCATCTAGCATTTTGCAGTGAGAAGTCACTTAATCAAAAACAAGGACTTAGAAACTTTCTTCAGCAGAACAGATTTGTCTGCCAGGAATCAGCTGAATACATCCTAAACCCTTAAAATTTCATTCTGACACTGAGAATCACCCATGCAATAAATGAGATCATTAAATTAAGTGCCGCTATGTCTGTATCATCAGTCCAGTTTTCATTTCTGTGCAAGATTGCAGTAAGCTGTTTCTAAATAAATATACATTCACATTACATATAACATATGAGACATATATATACAAACTTTTGACATATAAGCTGCATCACTTTGAACTAAAACAGCTGAAAGAACTTCTTGATGATAACATCTTTAGCATGGCATTGCTTAACTGAATCAGGCCTGATAAAAGTGACACTTGTCATTGGTACAAAGCAACTTCTGTCTTATAAGGTCAAATAGTTAATTAGCTAATAAAAGGAAAAATTTGTGTTACATAGGAAAGATGTTGGATGATTATTTTTTCATGGATATGAGTCTAAGTTTAGCGCCACTGAGCTATACTCATGCTAGATTTACATTGGCTTAAACAAGAATGGAATTTGCTTTGTTACTATTAATACTACAGCAAATCTCAACATGACAGCATAATGTTTAGTCTAGAAAAACAAAATTACTAATGCAGCAGTCATCCTGAGTAATAGAAAACAAAAAAAAATCTTTCTTTCATCTTGTCCATTGCAATTAAGGTGGGAAAGCATCATAACTTTGTTCTGCTAACAGAAATGAAATAGCACATCATGATCACTCTGAGTAAAGAGAAGGCAAATATAAGATTAATCCCATAAATTTCTGAGGATTTTTTTTTCTTTGGTTGCATGATCTGGATAATATGCCAGACAGATTTGGAAAACAAAAGCAAAAATAACTAACTAACTAAATAAATAAATAAAAATAGAATTGCTTTCCTTCTAATGCTTTGGGCCTGCAAAATTTTGATATTAACCTTTTAAGTTTCTAAAGCAATTTGTTTTTCAGTCAATGGAGGAAGGGAAAAAAAGTAAAATTTTGCTAAGGAAACAAACTATTTCCTTTTAATATTCCTTTATTCTGTTTGGTTCAGCATGAATGACATGAAGGCACTTCCCTATCCTCAGAGTAAGAGGTGTGTAACTTCCAAATGCAAAAGGGAAACACCATGTCCCATATTTTAATTGCTGATAGGAAAGTTCCCAAATTGTTTAATCTTCTGGACTTCATCCAGGATGCTGCTGCAGGTGACTAATTTTATAAATAGCTACAAATAGAGTGACTCTATAATTTACACCAATTGGGCCTCTTTGGCTCAAAATGAAACAGATTGTACTGTGCACCATGCAGATTAAAGGGGGCCTATTATGTCATCCAAATAATTGATTTCCAGAACAGTAGAAGAAATGTATTCCATAGAAATCAAATCAGTAGGAAAGTTTCTCTGCTGAGATGCATTCTATCTGCAGTCTGAAAAGGAGGGGAAAAGTCTTATAAGGTAAGTGTGAGCAATTTAAAAATATGCAAGGTCTGCAGCATTTTCTCATTAATTATTCAGTCATTAATGAAATTCTTAGGTCTCCACCAGCATCTAATTTGAAGCACCAGCTATACTTAGCACTCAGAAGCTTGGTAGTAAAACAGCTCTATCAAAGACTGGAAGCAGCTTTCCACTTTTGAGGTAACAGGGAAATCCATTAATTTCAAATTCTAATTACTTCCCATGGCTGTGAACCTTCACTCTGCCTTTTGTTGTTGACAGAGCTGAGAAAATTGCTTGGAAGTGGATGCTTCCCACAGCTCCAGGAATAACTCAGTGTCACTTCACATGACTGTACGTTTCTGTCACAAAAAAAAAGCAGGCCAATCACACTGGGCAGGTGTTAGGGCAGCAGAGCGGAGCCCCACCACAGTGGGTACTTTGATGACAGCCCTTCCCATTCTTCAAGCTCTGGCTGAAAGAATGATCTAAGAAAGTTTTAAGGTGACTTTTTTGATGCAAGATCTGTAGTGGCTTAAGGATCTGGGAGACTAAACTTCCAAAGAGGTAAAAAGATTAGAAAAAAGAACTTTATGGGAAAGGAACCTAAACCTGTAAAAACAAACAGCAAAAGTAAACAAGAAGTTAAGAACACAAGTTATTTTTTCTTTCTTTCTTAGCTCTTATTCCTCTCCTTGTTATCACAAATCTGAACAGGGGTGAGGTTTAGTGTGATAGGACAAACAGGCAGAACAGTGTCAATATAAAGGATGAAATATTACAAAAAGAGACAGTATCTTGAAACTGTCTGCTAGATTTCAACCATATGTCTTCCTGTCACAAATCCTCTAACTGCTATATTTTATTATGGTATTTTTAACACTGCTATGCACATATAAAGTTGAATTTATCATTAAAAGCTTATTTAACTAAAGTCATTTTTAAGGAATTTTCTGTTTAATGTTGTGTCTTATATGTTTTGGAGGGTCTGCTAAGTTAATAATTTAATCATGCCAATTTCAACTGAACCCTGGAAGAGGACAACAACTAAAAATAAGGGAAAAAAAGCCCATAGAAATGGTTAAAAGATGTCGAACATATTCTGGAATAATGTATCTTGCTCTTTATGTGACATGTGAGTTTATGTGCATGCTGTTGAGAAAAAAAATACTATCGTTCGTATCTTTAGACCTCTGAAGCTAGTGTCTCAGACTGAGCGAATAGGAAAGTGGAAGAGGTAGCTCTTTTCAGGCAATTTGCCTTGTACAAACTTAAAAAGTGACGAAGAAAAATGTACTTCATAACCAGAATTATGCTTTATAGGTAACAGCATATATGCTTTGTCAGCATAACATTTGGATGGATCACCAAGCCCTAATATAGAACACAGCCTGCATTTAGGTAAACTAAAAAAGTGCTTGGGTGGCGGGGGCAGGAAATATATGGCTTCATGTGCTGGTGAACAAAAAGTATAAAACGTTGCATTAGCTCTGCAAATCATGTGAGCCCAGAAATTAGTTCTTTAGGTGTGTAACACTTTAAGTTCTAGAAGCTCCATCTGCCTCAAACACTCTCTCAGCTTGTTTCTGCTAGAGGTGGCATGACTCAAATTACTGTTAATACACTTGGCAGAGAGCATTTTCTCTACAGAACGTGCCTGTGAGTCCACAATAAGTGTGGACATCAGTAAGTGTCATCAGTAATCATAATTGTTCTGTGGTTTTAGTAGTGACCAATATTCCTAAAACAAGAGCTAAACTTTGCAAGACCAATCTCTCAGATTACACTCACTAGCAAAAAAAAAAAAAAAAAGTATTGAAGAATTATTATAAAATACC
Source organism: Tinamus guttatus (assembly GCF_000705375.1). The sequence continues at coordinate 435,614 of NW_010587488.1, read as the reverse complement.
AAGGCTGGTGAGTTTTTGACATTTGAAGTCAGCTCAGAAAATGTACCTTTCCCTGGCATTCCTTTGCTTTGTGAACTAGTTTTCACCTTCAAAAACAAAGATATCACACTTTGGACAAGAACTACTGTGGATGCACGCACGTTTTAAATTTAGCATCATGATTACATCCTGGGTTATCATATTTATTTTCCATTATTTCCATTATAAGAATTTATTGACTTACAAAAATGCCATGGAAATTGAAGTTTTTGGAATAAAAAGCAAACATCGTTCTCAGTTTTAAGCTATAAGCACATATTTACTTAACCTTTCATGCAAAATAGCTGCATATTTACACTGTACAGTCTTTTCAATGGAAATACAGATTCAAAAAATATATGCTGCTGCAATTTAGTATTTGTGCCTATTCCACTTAGGAAGTATTCTATCATTAAAATGCTTTATTTTTTAAAATGTACACTATAAAACCTAAGGTATACAATGACGTGGCTACAGGCAGTTAGTCACACTGCATTTGCCAGTTCTGAGTATATCTATCTAGATTACTTTATTTCACTTGTTGATATTTCCTAAAACTTACAGATTATCAAGTCAATACATGCAGACATATAGGCAGAACATAAGATTGTCTGACACTCAAATTTCTGACATATTGATAAATACAGATGAAGCAAAGAAGGATTGAAGCCAAATCCAATCATATATATACTAGGAATGAATATTAGTTGCTGAGGTTTGGCATGTTAGATGAGGTTTTATTGAGTCAACAACATGATGTTGATATAAGATATGTATATATGGTACACACGATGCAGGAGAACAGCCAATAAACTAGATGGTCTTTTTATTTGTTGTTTAGTCTCTGAAAATATGTCAGTGGGCAAACACTGGAGCTGTGTCACAGCATCTTCCTCCCTAATGCAGATTTGTTAAAGGTCCCTATCACTATATCTAAGCATTAAGGGACAGAAAGGAATTTAGCTTGTGCAATAGCTTGCAGGTCTGATACGACAGTAAATGATATGTCATTCTAGTGATGGCTCTATCTGATGACTTCCAAAAATATCAGAAAGGGATTGTTTTTCTGAAGCACTTGAACATAATAAAGGAGAGGAATATTTCATTCTTAAGTGAGTTTTAATGCATAGCCTTAATTCTATTTATTATGTTGTGTTTAAAAATTTTTTAAACCCCAAAATGTAATGTAGCCCAGTGCTGGCAAATGCATGAGTCTGAAAAAAGTCTGAGGACAAGATATTGTAAACCATGGGTATACAGTGAATTAAGTAAAGAGAATGACACCACTTTCATTTTTCTTGTGTTACAGTCTCCACATGGTTCACTTCGGTAGTCTAGGAGGACATGCATCAGTGTTACCATAGAAAGGTAGAGTACTCAGCATGGTAAAATGGAGAAGAAGATTCCTGACCACTTGTATAAGCCTCACTAGTTGCCTTAGTGAACAAAATGACTCCAGCATCCTACATGACACAGCGTGGCTGAACCAGCCATGGTTCATGAGGTGCTCCAGGGTCACCTGTGCTCGAGGATCCTTTGAATCCATAGTATCCAAAGTGTCTAACAAATTAGCTTTGATCACCAGAATAAACCAGGGATACCTATAGGTGGTGATGAAAATGAGACTTCAGAGGTACAACTTCAGAGGTTTCACAGTTCTACCCCACAAAGGAACACGTATGCAGTGATATGTATACACTACATGTACACACAACTAACATGCATGTCAACAAGCTTATTCTATCCAGGTATTGACTCATGCTGCTCTTTTTCAAAGGTAACCAGAGGGCTAAATCATGTCTTGTAGGCACGAACCTCTCATGAGGCAACAGGCACTGCGTGAACCCTGGAGAAGCTCACAAATTAGCTTTTGTGCAGGGGAATATAGGACCAGTATGGAAGTGGTGCAGCATGTTTCCTCTCCTATGGCTAACCAAGAAGAGCAGGGGCTGAGCCCTGGTGCTGCTGTTCCCCGTCCTCCCCTGCCCCTTTGAGGTAATTGAGGGAGAACAATTGCTGCTCTACATTTAGCACAGAGCCTGCAATTCCGCCTGTCCTTCACACAGGCTTGGCAAAATGATAAAAGAATATAGGATCCCATGTTCTCATCTGATTGCTAGAAAGACTCTATCCCCATCTACTATCTATAGTACTTACATAAGCTCTTATAATGCAGTGTCAGAATAGTGCTTTACTGTGTTAGAATAGATGAGATCAAGGAGAGATATTTGCATTTGCAGAAGCAAATGCTTTGAATGATGCTTAATTCTCAGAAAAAAGTCATTCTAGGATGTATGGAGTGTTGGGGGTCATGATAGGGCACAAAACTGAATTCAGATTTTTCACTTCAGATGAGGAATATAATCAACGGTCCTTCTTCCTTTGGCTACTTCTAGAAGAGCAATACTGGCTTTTGAGGGTAAGTCTACACTTGGTATGCCCGAAAAACAGTATCTGGGCATGGAAGGCAAATTAAATGTCCTTCTAGCATTTCCAGCCTCTGTTGATGATCTTTTTTTCTCTCTTTTTTAACAAGTGGAGAGACCCTAACTACGAGTTAGTTCTTTAGGCCTTCAAATACAGAGAAAGCAGCTTTGGTTACTCTCAAGGTGTCAGCACAGATATGAAGAAAAGTCCTTCAGCAGATCCTTGATTATTTGTGGAAATTGATTATTTTCTCTTGTTAGTGTGAAGTTTTAGCAGTAAAATACCAGGAGTCATCCTCCGAAGTAGCAAAAATAAAAATAAAAATAAAAGAGGGAAATTAATTGAGCTTTGCTCAGGGTATTTCTAATTATGCAAGTTAATACTTCATGCAGGCAAAACTTCCAGCAAAGGAACAGGGGAAAAATTGCTTCCTGCACAATGGTACCAAAAGGGCTTGTTTGCAATGTAGCACTGGTATAGTTGAACTTCCAATTGTTATTTAATATAACAAAATGAGACCCTGGAAAGTATAAATGTAAATTGCAATTGTTTTAATTAATTAGGAAACAGTGAGATGTTAAAGGCAACATCTTTTGCTATAAATGAAAGTAGGTAAATTTGCACTGCCTGAAGAATTATGAAATCTGGAATCAAAATGGGTTTTGGTGACATCTGCCTTTTTTTTACATCACGAAGACAAACTATACTCATGTACAAGGATTTCTATTGCTCCTACCTAAAGCAAGCTTAATCCACAAACATAACTGCTCAAATTCTCCCTTTGGTTATTGCCATGTGTATCCGTAACAGTCACCTCCAGCAAACAGTTATGAAAACAGCGGTCTTCTTATGAGGGAAAATCACCAAAAGTCCCACAGAGACTAAGAACGAGAAAATCAAGAGATGAGATTCATGTTCTGTGTACTGCAGATATGTCCAAAAGTTTACAGACCTGACCAGTTTCTCCAGGAGAACTGCAGCCTCATGTTTACTGAGTTTTTCAAATCCATCTTAGAGGTATGAAAAGATTACAATGTTCCAATGACCTAATTAGCTTAAGTGCAAAGCAGTTAATTTTATACTTAAGACAAATCTTTAATTAAAAATATTAAGCTGCTCTCCAAAACTTGCTGTACAAAACTTTCTACACTACCCATATTTTTTGTATTTTTTTCTAATAGAAACATAGGGGAACATAGTTATATCCTGACCAGTCTGTCACACTAGGAAAAGTGATGTGTTTGTGCTCTTTCCAATGGCAGATTACCATTATTACAGTCATGCTTATCTTCTAAACCGAATAAAGAGAGGCTATTGAGGGACCTGTGATCTAGGGCATGATGAGGGGAACCCAAGCAAATGTGAGCTACAACATTATTTAAGCTGTATTTGAAAATAGGTTATTGACACAGTAATATCAGGAAAAGCAGAGATAAAAATCCCTAGCTGAAAAGATTTGTGTTGTGACTCCATTTGTTGGTCTGAAAAGACTGACAGTCAACACAGGGGAAAACAACCGTTCACCTGGGGTCCCTTTTCCAATACACATAACTTGGCTTCTTGCAGTCCCTAACACTCACTGTCCACATTGACTCAATTTCTATTCAGATAATGGCTCTCAAAAGCATTATATGCATCATCTGTAAGAAAAATGTTGTTTCTAGCTGAGCAGACATGAGATCACCACTTGAATCTATATTTTAGCTTGGAATTGGAAATGCGCCACGGTGCAAGCTACGGAGTTGAGGATCAAGGTAGTACACTGAGGAAAGTAAAATTACCGAGAGGAAGAAGAAGGTGGAGTTTCTGGAGAAGAGATGCCTTTTTCAGCTGGCAGAAGTAACATGGAAAGGAATTTCTTTCTTTTCTAGAAGGCGGTCCAAATTTTCCATCCTACTATGGACTTCAGCATGGTTGTCTGTGGTTTAACAGGGATTATTTGGGTGGGAGAGGAAGGGAAGTTGCTTACCTTCAGCTTCAAATATTTCAATATTGCACTTTGAAGGAAGAAAGCGAGGAAACATTACATAGAGAGCACAAAACATCATACCTGCCCCCTCAAGAAATCTCTTTAGGTGGGATTTTAACAGATACAATCCACACTTCGCGCTTTACGTGTATCAAGTTTCTTGCTTATTCTGATGTAGTCTGCAAGGCAAGTCACCTTTTGGGATCTGCCTCCTCTGAAGTGAGTCGCTCCCAGTAAATCAAATTGGCAGCTGAGATGATTGTCTAAAATGGTTTTAAGAAGCCACAGGGTGCGCTCTTTTGCGCAACATGTTTTCCACTTCTATCATTCAAAGTCACAGTATATTGAACGGGATCAAGGGGCATATCTCATCCAGGTCCTCCGGCTGGAGAGAAAGGACACCTGTGGCGACTGTGCTTTTCTCCTAAGGGATGGGTTAGGAGTTATTTTCAGATGTGACTTTTTTAAAGCTGCTCTTTTATAACTTGAAATCATCCAGGCCCCAAAATAATGAGGAGGAATATAAGGAAAAAGAAAAAAAGTAAAAAGAAACTGTAGTTGTGTCCAACTGGAAAGGGGAGGAAGAGAGTAAGAACTTTCTGAACATTCATTTTTGGTCAAATGAAGTAAGCAATAAAACATGTTAAATGGAAAGCATTCTGGACTGTTTTTCTGTGTCTTCTTTCTTCAACAGTAATATTTGCCTTGGTAATTCACTGAAAGCATTCAAACTCTTTTTCTTTTAAGGAACACTGTATGGTATGTAGGTCAGTCTCTCCAGTGATTCTTTTTCTGTGCCTTTCTCAGGAGATGGCTGGATTTTTTCCCTTTCACTTTATGCCTAAGAGCACAATGCTTTATAGATCCATATTCTGAAAGATGGGTGATTCACAAATAAACCAACAAAAATGAGAATAAAAAAAATGTTCTGTGAGGTTCAAATATAAAAGCAAGAGAAAAAGCTGACTTGTTTTTGTTTTAGCAGCACACTGACTACCATAATAAAAAGAAAAGAAATAATACTGCCAGGAGGATAAAGAGGCTTTTATGGGACTTCAAGAAAATTAATTGTATCAGTTTAGCAATGCTGAATACCTAATAATGGTGAGCAGCTGAGAGTGACTCAGCATTGCATCAAGTATCTCAGGAAGTGTTTCAGTTCGACATAAGAACCAGATTGTAACTTTGGGGTGATTGGCAGTGAGTAAGAAACATGTAAGATGCTAGGAGATTGAGTCATTTTTCATGTTTTTCTCTAGGAGACAGCAAAAGAAATAATTCAAGAGAATAACCTAGACAGATTCTCAAATAGCAAACAGTTGTTTTTAAGCCTTCAGGTAATTTTTTGAGAGCCCATGCCCCTTTCGCTTGCCCCATTTTATTTCAGGTGGTAATTAGCCATCATCAGCATCCCTTCCCAGAGATCCCCACAGACCTACCAGTTGCTGATGCTGTTTCTGATGCCACCAGAAAAGTTTTTCCTGGCTCAGGGCTGCTGTGCATGAGGTGGTTACGATTCCTTGAACACTGCTGACTCCCCAGGGTAGTGTTTCTCCTGATAAGCAAATATGACTTCTACAAAAACGTGGTTTGCTTTTTTGCCCACTTTGTACTCTCTGCTGCAGCCAGGTGCTGCACTCTCTGGCTTACCAGGAATTGCTACTGTCTATCAGTGAATTGTGAATTGTTTATCAGCAAAAAGAAAAATAAAAAAGAAAAAAGAATGAGAAAGAAGCAATAATCTAACCAGGAAAAAAAAAAAAAAAAAAGGAAAAAAAAACCCAACTCCTTGCTCTGGAGTTTAGTATCTCCTGGGAGGTCTCTGGGAGACTTCCACACAAAGAAATCCAGCAATGAAAGCAAACAAACACACATTTCATTTAGGAGATGATCAAATGTGCAAGGCTATGGTTCTTCAACTTTTTTCAAATGTCATTTAATTCATATCTTTGCCAAGATCACAAAGAAAAGCAGGAGCACATCATTCACTGCAATTTGACCTGAATCAATGCAGCTCTTATTTATAAAGTCCAGCTTAATAACAAACACACTAATATGATTTCTGAGAAGTGTGTTATTATACAAAAATTAGAGGGAGCACCTGCATACACTGTACTGTACATTGTAATTTTTGAAAAGAGCATCAAGCAGTGATCAAAGTCAATTTAAAGTATGAAGTAAATATTTACATATATTCATAAGTGATTATTGGATCCAGTGCAGTCTTCTAGACACAAAAATTATGACACAATATTGTGGAGGGAAAACAAGCAGTTCATCTCTGTATACATATACTGTAATATATATTAACAGAAGTACCAACTCTAGCACATCCATACAAGTTTTAATCTAAAAGGCAATAGTCTATAAAATGACCCAGGAACTTAAATCTCTTAGTATTGTCAGAATACCAGACTTTGACAAGTATTTATTTGTGTGGTTTGCATTGAGCATTGCAAATTGTCTATCCAGCTTGCTTTAATAATTACTCCTTTAACGCCTAGGAACCCTGTTTATGTGGTACTCCTAGCAGGGTACATGATTGTTCCTTAAATTGAGCCTCAAAGTCACTGCTCATATGTCCATCTATATTATTTACTTAGCAGAGGTCTCATGTTCTCACAGTTAGGAATACCTTCTGTGGGCAGATAGATAGACTGCAGTGAGCTGAAATTTAGAATTCTATGGTTCTATGCTATAAATTGCTCTCCTCATGGAAAGCTTATGGAGAACTTTTCTGGCCTTTCTAGATTTTCTTCTGAGTGCCTTCAATTACAGTTTTCTTTTTACTGCTCTTTCTACTTTCAATAGTTTGTGTACTAGCAAAAGAGTAAGCTTTATTTTTCCGTATCAAAAAGGATAAGCTTTTACAGAATCATAGAATCATTGTGGGTGAAAACACCTTTGAGATCATCGAGTCCAACTGTAAGTCTCTCCACACCATACCTGCTAAACCATGTGCCTAAGAACCTCATCTACACATTTCTTGAACACTGCCAGGGATGGTGCCTCCACCACTTCCCTGGGCAGCCTGTTCCAATGCTTGACTACTCTGTCCGTGTAGAATTTTTTCTTAATATCTAACCTGAACCTCCCCTGGTGCAACTTGAGGTCATTTCCTCTCATCCTATCCATAGCTATTCTAGAGAAGAGATCGAACCCTGTCTCATCACAACCTCCTTTCAGGTAGTTGCAGAGAGCAATAAGGTCTCCCCCGAGCCTCCTCTTTTCCAGACTACATAACTCCATCTGCTCCTAGTAAGGACTGCACTCCAGCCCTTTCACCAGCTTCGTTGCCCTTCTTTGGATGCGCTCCAGCACCTCCAAGTCTTTCTCGTCATGAGGCTCCCAAAACTGAATGCAGTATTCAAAGTGCGGCCTCACCAGCGCTGAGTATAGGGGGACAATCCGTTTCCTTGTCTTTCTGGCTACACTGTTCCTGATAAAAGCCAGGAGGCCATTGGCCTCTTGACCACCTGGTGCACTGTTGGCTCGTGTTCAGTCATCTGTCAGCCAGCACCCCCTTTTCTGCTGTGCAGATCTCCAGCCACTCTGTCCCAAGTCTGTAGCGTTGCATGGGGTTGTTTTGGGTTCATGAGAGACATGCCAGGCACTCAAAAGAATGGTAAAAGGTGTGCTGAAGGATTTTTACCTGCTGCTTTTCTCTGGCTATTTAGCTGCACCACCTCTGACCCCTGGATGTTCACATCACTGCTGTCTTTGCAGCATCAACACCGTCTTGCTGTCAGTGACACACTGCTGTTCCTCTCTTCTCCCACCTTCTCATACACTAAGGCTGCAAAGCACCTTGCTACAGAGATCCAGCTAGATGGAAATATCAGTTCCTGGAGCCTTAATATAATCCCCTGAAGAAAAAAAAATGGATAATTTAAGGCCAACAAGAGCTTCATAATACATCTCTAACTGACAGGAGGGGTTAAGCCTGTGTGGCTGCTCCACCTCATGCTTTGAGAAGCTATCACATGCTGTCAGCACCAGCTGATTTCCAGTTGGTGTTTCTGATACAGCCCTTTTGAGTCAAATCTACAAACGGTTTCCCTAATGGAGTTCTTTTTTTTTTTTTTGGGGGGGGGAGCGGCGAGGGTCATATTTTCATTTCTGGAGAGATAAAGCAAGTGAAAATTGGTATCCCATATTTAACATCTGCAGTCATGCTGAACTGAAAAGCTCTCTTGAAGTGCAAGTTACTGTGAGAGAATGAACGTGCTCCATTACTATTGCCTGTAAGCCCATTCGCAAACAATCCTGACACTCTCCGATGGCGAATTGTTAATCAGATCATGGGATAATCATTCCTGAGCTGCTCTGAGCTGTGTGAGTCATATCACTGTCAGTACAGCGACTGTGGTAACAGAAATTGGTGCCCATTCTTGATGCTCTGAGTCAATATTCTCTTCTCTCACCTGCACTCCTCACTTTCCAAGATGAGCAGTGGATATACACACTGCACAGCTGCAGTTCCAAGAGAGGCTTCACCCAGGTCGTAGCAGGACACCCTTGTGCGTGGATGCTTGAATTCAGCTATAAATACAGGCCCTGTACTCTGCAGTTCCTTATCAAATTACTTGGGTTCGTCCAAATATGACATTTTCAAAAGCCTAGATTTGCCCTAACCAGTCTCTTCAGTTCTTCAAAGCATTGCAGGAAGGCGGAATGGGTTCATCCTACAAGTCACTCCAATATACCATAAATTAAATTTATTTCACATCCTGAGTTGAACCTCATTGTCATTTTCCCGTCTTCAGTGTCTTCTGATACTCTGAACGCATATGTCTCTGGAGCTCTTCACATGATTCTGGTAGATGTTGATGGTGTCCCTGCTGAAGCCAAAGCATTCTGCTTCCTTGCTGTTGAGTCTGCAAATGTTCTGGTGTTGCATAATATCAAATTTTCAAAAGCGTCATCTCTTCTTAGTCTATAAAATAATTACGATGGAGAAGTAATACGCGAGGGAACCAGAGAAGGTATCTTCTGGTTCATGGATACAAGCAGATATTTGCAGCGATCAAGATAGGTCCTGAGTCCAAATATAAGGTTGCAGAGGGCAGCTGCAGGTAAAACCTATCTACAGAGAATAGGTAGAGCTTGACGGCTCTGGTCAGATACGTAAGCACTGGTCAGATAAGTAAGCACAGAACGTAAGTGTCTGCTACTGGTCACCCATAATGGATAGGGAAAAAGGACCCACATTCCAGGAACCCTGAGCAATGGCAAGGTACTCATACACAGCGGGAAACCCGTACAAAGAAGTGGGAAAATATTCAGGAAGGGTTTCATGTGAGCTGTGGAAATCTGAGCCAGCAGCAGAAGAAATGCTCAGGGTAGCGCAAAAATGAAATCAGTCACACCGCTGCACAGCATCTGCCCCGCTTTGTGAGGACAAGCACACCAGCAGGGAAAGGCACACGCAGAATATGCGCAGGAAAGTCCTGAACTGTGTCACACAGCCTCTTCTGTGCTCGCTAAAGCCTGTGCAGTATCATGGCTTGCTATATGCCCACTTTACTGGAAAAAAAATACATATATATATATATTCACATTCAAAGTTGCCCTGTGTGACAGATACAGCAGTTAAACCAAAGCCCCATCAATGATGGATTATTTCATTCAGGTGATGCTGCCAACCTAAAGCAAATGCATGACAATGCGACAACCCTGTAGCCCTTGGAGAAGCACTGCAAGGAGCTCAGTCAAGGAGGGCAAGAAGTACTTGCCACAAGCTGACAAGAGACATTCTCAAGAACAAAATAAGAAAGGAAGCTAACGGCCTTCCCAGAGGCAATACAACTGCCAAAAAAAATGGTGAGAAGAATGAGAAACAACTAAGACATAGTAATGCCTTTTTATCAGAAATATGAGCAATTCACTCTTCTGTCCTGCCCAGCTTTTTTAGAGCCTTTCCCAGCCTATAGCACTTTTCCCCCTTTGCCCCTATCCTTTGTTTTTTTCTCATACTGGCATCACATCTTTCATTCTCACTGGCTACTTTTTTGTCCTGAACTCATGCTAATGTACAAAAATTAAGCCTTAAAATACATAGGCCACAGGCTATTGCAACGGAAAACTTGCTGATGTCCTTCCCCAGGCAGAAAGCAGGTGGATTTAGTTTGAACTGAATGTTTTATTAATCAGCCAAGACCAAAGTAGAAAGCTGAATAATGTTTTGGACTTAGAAGCAAATTTATTTTCCAATAGTCCTCAAACTCCAAGTAAATAAGAAAAATCAAACCAGTTTAGTTCAAACTTTCCAAATAAAATCACATTTGGACAGAAATTGGGCCTGGAAAGTGTAAAAGTTTTAGAATATTTTTAGCTATGAAAAGAAGGATATTGGAATATAAACATCATGTACCCTCTGCACTGTGACCTTAATAAGATGTTTTGGCGCTCAGAGCAAGATGGCATCAGTCTTTCACATCTTTAAGTGTGAGTGCACATCCATATGAGTTTCTGTGTCTTGGTCTCACTGAATTCTTGAGAGCTCAGCAAGTGTCTATCAGTTGTTATGCATGTAATATATAGGTGAGCACTTTGGCAATTCGACCATCAAGCACACACAGGGCAACATAACCCATTAAATCGCCCCTTCTAGGCTGTGGCCAACACTTTCCCTTGAAGTGAGATGGCCACAGTAAAACTATGGGGAAGCAGGGGAGCATCTAGCAGCACCCCTCTACTCTTACCTCTTGGCAAGACCATCTTCCTCCTTCCCTCATCCTCCTCCTTCCTGCAGGCCCAACAGTCAAGACTACCTTCCTGCAACACTAGAACAGCTGGCAAGGAGAAGCAGGCTGCAGAACCTGACAGTGTAGACCCATGTATGCGCATCTGTGCTCTGCTTGGGGCCACTGCTGGTAGGCAGCAGACCACGGAGATCAGAGGACATTAAGTAATTTATCTTCCCTTCCAGCTATTTTTTGCTACACTTTTCCCTCTTGTCACTGCAAACTGTGAACCCTTTAGCCAAAACTGAATTGCAGCTGCCTCTGCAGTGAAACCTAGATGTTGGATATCTGCAACTGGATAGCAGAAGTTTAAAAGAGGGACTCAGAGAAGAACACCATGATCAAATCTGGAACTGGACTGATTCAGGTAAGCTGAAAGTACTTTCTCATATCCATATGTTTTCTATTAACAGTGATATCATTGTATTTGTATTCATTTTTTTGACCATTGAGAGGCAGAAATTTCAAGTGTAATTTTTCAGTTCATTCTCTTTCTTCTGTCTTTTCTTCTCGAAAGAAATGAAACTTTCATAGGGTTGCCACCTTCATTTTCATTCAATACAGAACGACTCTATTATTAAATGTCATAAAAATCATCTATAGGAGGTCAGCTGAAGATCACTTCAGAACTTGTGTGAGTGTTTTGGCTCCCGGGATAGTTTGGCTCAGTAGTGCTTAGGAGAACATACCACAGAGTTACATTTACTATGCAATTCCTTTTTTTTTTTTTTTTTTCTTATACAAGTAATTTTTAAAGGCTTTAATAATGAGCAGTTATGGATCATTTCCTCCTGAATAACATGTTTTCTTTACCCTTGATAAACCTGTATTTTTTTCACCAACTGAGTGTGCCTCCTGTCGTAATGAGTCACTGCGAAGCCTTGCAAGCCCCGCTGCAGCCTGGCGCGCGGCGCGGTGTCACGCAGGAGAAATGAAGAAGCCCAGCTAATGTGCTGCAGAGCAATGTGTCTGCATGGAAAACATGTTAACCCATTGCTTACAGAGCCTTGAGGGATAACAGCGATGGCTGGGAAGGGAGAGTACATAGGGAAAAAACAACAAGAAATCCTTCAGATAAACAAGAACTAGACTTATTTCTAATACTCTTATTCATAAAGATAATTTTCAAATGTCCCTATCACTGAAATATAGCCAAAATACAGCAGAACTTTTGGATATTTTCTATAGGAAGAGCAGAACAATCTTTTAAATAGGTCTTGCTATTCAGTTGTTCTGGATCCATAGCTGCCTTTGGCACAACATTTGAAGCAAAAAATGAGACTAAGAACATTACGTTAAAGAAATACACTACTTGTTCAAAAGATCTAGTTACCTTAATGCCAATCGTGTCTCTTGCCATCAAATGCCCTAAATTCCAAGGCATTTAGAACAGATCTCCCATGGACCACCAAGCGTTGTCACAAATTCCGTCTTCTGCCATCACAAGTATTGGATAAGTAAGTAGTTTATTTCCAAAATAATTAATCTTTTGAAGAAAGCAGTCATAACAGACCCACGTGTTTCCCCTTCGTCATTACTGATCAGGTTTACAATTCCAAAACTCCCAGTGTATTTATTCAGGGATTTTTTTTTTCAGTGATTTTAGTAGGGTTGTTATTAGGAAACATATTAAAAGAGATATATTGTTGGAGAACATGTTAAAAAATATTCTTTTTCCTGCTACGTGTGTGAAGAAGATGCCTGGTATTCTGTACGCATTTCTAAGTATAGTAGAAGACTGTGTGAAGAATTTCTGGCTGTACTTTATCTGACTGTCCTCCACAGATAAGCAGACTCTTAATTCTTAGTGGGCCTGCTTGGAGCAGCTGATGGAGCTTAGAGAGCCACAGATAAAGGGAGGATTGCTGCCGGATGAGACAAGGAGTCAAGGTGAAACAGAATCTGTTTCTCCTTGCCTTTCTGGGCATTTGTGATCTCTTGCTATGAAATGGCAGAAAGCATGTCTGCCTTCTCCCCATCCCCATTTCTTTAATAAAAAGGTCTTGCTGAAAGCTCTCAGAGACAAGAAGAGGCTCCATTTTAGATACGGAGGTGGAATTTTTTTTTTTTTTTTTTTTTTTTTTTTTTGCATGTGAGTATGACAGATGGAAAATGTTTCCAAGGGAAGTCTGCAAGAGTGGCGGCCAAGAACCCCACGTGTAAATGCACTTGGCAAATGTGCACAAGAAAAATAAACCCTCTGCCTTGTCTTTGAGGATTGCTTTATTCCATACCTCTCTGAGCACGTGTTTCCTTATTTTGGCAAGTCTCATTGCAAGCCCAGGCCTTGCAATTGAATCTGCACAGAGCACACCTGAATCCCAGTGGTAACTCACCAGTGATGGTACCTGGCTGCCCAGGCTAATTGCGTATTTTTACTGATCCAGAAGACACAGAAAGTAACTTCTGTACATTGATGTACAATCAAACCATTTATTATGTCATTATTCAGTATGGACACTTTGGCAGCACCTACGGGTCAGGACCTGGATATACATATTCTGGCAATTTCCAAATGTTCCTGCAGCATTAGCAGGATGTTCCAGTACCTTAGGTTTCCTTCTTAATCAAAATCTATAATCAAAGACAGGGCTATCTCACTGATTTTAAATTTCTGATGAATTAAATGCACAAAATTGCATTCACCACTGATCAGTCAAAAATTCAGTTAGCAGAAATTATTTGTTTAAAGCGACCTCATCACGGAGTGCCACAACACAAATGCACCATGCTTCCACAGTCTGCTACGAGATTTTGATGTTTGAGTTGTTAAAACATAAGACTATTCTTTCTGCAGGATATCAGTCATGGATTAATTTGGTTTTCTTCCTATCTTCAGGTTGCCATTAAGGTGGCCAAAACATCTTTAGTCTTTATTTCCTGTCTTCCTTCTCCCTTCTGCTCTTTGTTAATGAAAGGGACACTCTTCTCTTTTGTTCCAGGGATGGAGACAGAAAGATATCAGGAAGATTTTATCTCATTTCTTCGTGCGTTATATGAGAACCGGAGGTTTCATGTGATCTATCCCTTTCTTCTTTTTGATACCTGGAAAAAGGAGAACACGAACTTTTATTTCATGGTATTGCCTTGAGTGTCATTTTGACAAGAAGGGGGAAAAAAAGAGTCATCTTAAATTCACCCTTTGAGGGAAAGTACGGGTGATCTATAAGCAATCAAGTGGAAAGACAAAAACAGACATTGCCAGTTGTGCTCATTAGGTAGAAATACACACACGCACACACACAAATCCTAAATGTACATTAAGGCAATTCTTTCATCTCCTCTGAGTAGCAAGTTAGAAATCCAGTTTTAATTAGAAAGACTTGCTGTTCTTCACAAAAGTATTCTTTAATCAGTATATCTGGGATATATGCATGAAAGTGGTATTACCTATACCTTATTCTTATACATTTTTTTTTCTTATGACTCTCCCACTTGAAGTAATTGTGTTGGCACCTAGCAAATCCAAGAGAGGATATTTTGAAGAAGTTGGATGGGGTATAAGAAATTATTATCCTGCATCCAATTTCCCATAAAAGCTCCAAGGGCAGGCCAAGGAATAATTTCCAAAAGCTATCATAACTTACAGTAAGTGCAAGCCATCTTCATAGAAGATGACTGTTTTAGTAATAAAATAGATCACAGATATTTCAATGAAAAATCTTCCATGTAACATTTCTCTAAGAAGAATTCATAAGATTCCTAAGCATCCTACGTAGAATCTTTTTTTTTTTTTTTCCCATTTTTAAACTAGATGTGTTTCCCTGCTTTGCTAGGAAATACTAACAACAGGACATTTATTTTCAACTGTTATGTTACATTACGTAGGAACATAATTATGGCCATTCTGAACAAAAAATAAAGATATATCTAACCCCAGATCTTGTTTTGACAGTGGTCAACTGTAGATTTCTAGGAAAGAGTTTCCAAATGAAACAAGCATTCAAGGATATGCCTGAAGAATAGTCTCCCAATTTGCAATAGTTTGCAAGTCCAGGATTTCCTGAGCCAAAAGTCTTTGTGTCTTTGTGTTTAACAATCCTTCAGGTATTTTTCTCCCATGAAATGTGTCCGGTTTCTTTGAAATACAGCAGCTGACTTTTGAACCCAAACTTTTAACAATGCTGACCGGAGGGAGTACCAAAACTGATCTGTTCCTACACATATATTTTAAAAAGGTGTCAAAGAAAATAAAGCATATGAGCTTCTTTTGTGGGGTGTGTGCTTAAACTGAAATTAAAATGCAAAAATGAATATCTGAGCTGCTGGAAGGGAAAATTATACAGGACAGCCAATTCTAATTATCAGTATAATAGTTGCTTATCTAACCTTGGATAGCAAAAGCAGACCATATTCTCTAAAACAGAGACGCTTTTGTAATGTGCAATCACTAGAGAGAGAGATGTGTTTTTTTTAATTACCAGGAGACAAAAAGACCTCCATTTTACATATTCCCTGAAAAACAGTACACATAATTATGCTAAGATAATTATTCACTATGGACCCAGGAATCTGACACCTACTGAATCACCCACATCATTTTCTTGTAGTGCCCACATTTTCCTTTGAGACGCCAATCTAGAGGCTTGATCTCAATATAATAACAGAATGGGAATGGTTTATGATAACTTTAAAGGGGAAGTTCAGCAGTCCTGATTCTTTTAATCAGAATCAGGATTTGGTCAAACACATCGCCATAAAACAAGTAAAGGCAGGAATTAAGTGTTGCCTCACTGAAAACATCCATACGCATGTCCATATTCCAGGGCACCCAGTAAAAAATGAGGTAACAAGGCACAAGATTCACATGGGGCATCTAGTGTTCTTGAAGTTTTATTTATTTATTTTAGTGTGACTGATTTGCTTGTCCACACCCTCTCTTCCTCTTAAATTGAGGGATGTGTCAGTCGCAAAGCCCCAGAGGACATTGCTGCAGACCTGGAAATGATCTGTGAAATGGTCATTGGTGCACAAGGGAAGGGAAAAGGAGACTGGCCAGGAAATTAGGATTGTTTTAGTTTAGCACTTTATTCGCCTGAATCCACCAAGCAGTTCTTCTCATATGGACTTAATTACACACTCAAAAGCGTTTGTGGGGTGGTGGGGGGAAGTATTCAACTTCATTTCTTTAATTCATATCTGGGAAACAGACAGACATTTCAGAAAAGTTATTTATTATTGGTACTAAGTGTTAGCAGAGGTTTGCTCACATCACCAGAACACCAGATGTGGTTAATTTTTTTAGGTGAGTGTGTAAGCACATTAGCACACAATCTTACAGCTGCCTTCCTGCAAGACTATTTAGAAATTACCCACAAGAAATGAAATGTCCATGGAAAACTTATCCTAGAAGTTAATAAGCATATGGACTGCCAGTCCAGTTTTAAATTAAAATTAGCAAGTTTTGTCTGTACAATCCTGACAGAAGTTCTCTGTCTCAGCCTAGAACAGGGAACAGCAAAATACAGTGCATACCAGAATAGATATGTACTCTAAAAGATATTAGACCTAGATAGCTTCACATATGTTATCTCTGCTAAGGATCAGTATATAAATTGAAGTCTTCTTCCTGAAAGAGACTGTACTGCAAAATGATTTTAATCTCACATGCAATCTCATGCATTAAAAATATATATATATATTATTAACTTGGATTGTGTTTTGAAAAGCTTTGATGAAAAACAATTTTTCTAATTTAGACAGTTTTTAGTAGGCTTCTTTTGCATATCCAGTAATAGACAATACAAATTTTTAAAGTCCAGGAATGTTTTTCCTTCCCAGATCACTGAAAAAAAACAACACATTGCTGACCTTGGAAAATATAGCATGCAAGGAGAAGGAAAAAAAAAAGATAGTCCTGGAATTTAACCATATTACTAGATAAAGGATTCAATGACTCACAGAGAAGTATTAGGAAAGCATAAACATCCTTGTATAGATATGAATAGTGTTAAATTTAATTTATTGTATCTTAGCTACTTCATTCCCAAAATACACTTCCTTTTCCCTAAGATAAGGAGATTGCTTTCCTTTCCAATTTTCTAATGATAATGCTTTTCAGTACATTGAGCTTTTATGATTATTTGTTATAAGAAGACAAAAAAAATTGCATGTAAGGGAACCAGAAAACATAGCTTGACACAATATTTAATAGGTTAATTTGTTATAAAATGCAGAAACTCAACAACACATAGGCCTTGTTGTTCCTCTCAATATAGCTAAAAAATAATAATTTTTACAGTGCAACCCACCATCATTTGCACACTATGTATTTCGGCAAGCACTAAGGTCTAGGGTGCAATAGCCCCCAGGTGTCACTCTCAGATTTGACAAAACTACTGTCCTGCACCTTGTGGCATGGCTCGGGCCTCTTCAGAGCAGGCATACATCGATCCACAGCCCTGGATTTGCACAAAAGGGAGAAGACATGGAATTGTTTGAGTATTTTGCAGATGAAATCTGTTCTCACTTCCTAAATAGGAATCAGGCATAGTATTCATCTTGCTGATTTTGCTTGTCTGTAGTGTAGATGGGTCTGAAGTCACCTTGGGCTCCTTCTGTAGACAGAGGCGCTTTTAGATCAATTTAAATTGCCTTATCTAAAATAAGTCTTCCAACTCAAGCTCTAGTAGTGCTCTTTTTTCCCCCATTGACAATAAAAAATACCTAGAGCAACCAGCTCACCTGCAGACATCTGCATCACAGACCTCTAAGTAAACCAAGCCCAGCACAAATCCCTTAATATAATCAACATTAGCAAAAACCCAGAGAGAGTTGTGACCACCTCCCCCACACTGATACTGTTTGAACTGTGACCATGTGTTCCTAAAGCAATGGAGATGTCACCTTTCCCACAGGATCCCTCTCTTTCACAGGGGAACTACAGCACTTAGGCCTTTGCTCAGCTGGGTGCAAGTCTATACGGTTACTGCTTTGCTGGCCTGATTAAAGGGTGACAGCTGGAGAAGGCTGTTGCTAAGAGCAGGCCTTGCACAGTATCTCTCAAAAGGCAGGAACCATTTGAAAGCTTTATAAAAATAAAAAGCTTTATAAAAACAAAGACAGAGATGGATGCATGTTCCACGTAGGTGAAGTGTTTTTTCATTCTCATGTAAAAATATCACACAATTTTCTCTCAAGAAAATCTCTCCTAGGGGAATCCCTCAGCCCCACTGTAGGTCTCTCAGGGCACGGGAGAAGAGGGAGAGGACTAAATTAGCCCCAAAATGAGCCATCATGTAATAGTCTGTTCTCACCCCACTCTAAGGCAGGTGAGACATAAAAGAAAAAAATGTGAATATCTTTTTTAACTTTGTTTCAGTTAGTGGGGTTGTCTGCATTGCAGGATACCAGATTTTATTCAGAGTTTTGCTGAACGCTGGTGTTTTAAATAACATTCAAATAGCTAACATGCCAGCAAGAGCAGCATCAAAAAACGCAAACCATGTTGGAAAGACTTTACCTTCACTTCACACTCAGCCTTCCCCCTGCAAAAAAGAAGTCCTCAAAAAATTGGGGAGAAGTGTAGAATATTTTACTTATATACAAAAATCTTCCAAAGCTATTAATTCATTAAACCATCCCTTTTCTGGTAATATTAAAATATTACAGATAAACACAGAAAATCAAATCCCCCCAATGATTCAGGAAGAAAAAAAAAATGCATAAGCGAACAAGTATATATACAGCCTATTTTCCTTGCATATAGTGCTGCAATTCATAACAGCAGAGAGATATTAGCACCCAGCACATGCGTCATGTATTCTTCATAAACAGTTCCTAAAACATTTGCCTGACATTCACAGTATCTGGCTGTGGCCAGCTTGTTTCAAATAAGATTAGTCCAACATAATTTTCTGTTCATGTTATGCACAGCTAGTTGAGGTGGAAAGGTATCAGCTGAGCACAGGCAAACAAGGCCCAGAGCCCCTTGAAGAGCATGTATAAGCTGTGTCCTCCCCCAGCTTGTGTCATTCCAACATCCAGCACATAAATATAACTCTGAGTGACGTTAGAGAATGTGCAAATGTGCGGTAAATTTGGGGATATTAAAGCAGCCCCAACCTACCATCCCAGGAAAATCTGTGTGTGTGTGCATTAATGGGTATTTATCATTTCCTGAGCTCCATGCTGGCAGACAGCCAGCAGAGTGTGTACATTGAAATTAGAATAGATTGGGAGTCAGGACTTTGTTCCAAATTGATCTGGATGACGATAGCAATTCTGAGAGCAGCTCCACTTTTTTTAAAGGTTCATTGTATGCTTCTGAAAGGGAGGGGAAGAAACATTTAGGAAAAAAAAAAAAAACAGGAAGTATGTCTAAGTCTGGGATACATTCCTTTTTTCTTATTTGATTCAGCAAACATCATTGTTTTGTTATCATCAACATGAGAGCTAGAGCTCACTAACATCACATGCAGAAATGCATGGAACAGACATAAGAAAATGTTATTTCTAATCACCTGTTTATTATTTAGAGTTTTATTCCTAATGCATGTGCTTGTTGGTTAAAGAACAAAGTATTTTATCTGACTTCTTCAAATTATGTCAGTTCCAGAAAGGACCAAAAATACGTACTAGTGCTAAAGAGCGTAATCCAGATTTTTAATATGGTTAATAAATTCTTAGCTGTCAGTTTACTGTTGAGTTTTATGCTACCCTTACAAATGGTGGATTAACATACAATCCCCGTTTGGTTCATTTTTTCCTGTAAAATTGAATATCTACTGTGATTATCAACATCTTTGTAAATGTCTGTGCTATTTTTTGTTGTTTGCACTCTTATGTAAAATGATTTGTGGTGTGGTAAGTCAAATGCAATAAAGATGTCAAATATCAGCATTAATTTCATTAAGTTACCAGAAGCGCTGGCAATTCCTTACGCTTTTAATGCTTGCCAGAAGGACAGACCAGGCACAGAGTCCACCAAGCATTAGAAAACTCAGGGAGTAACTGCTTAAAAAAAAAAAGAAAAGAAAAGAAAAAAAAAACTAATAGTACAGAAAAAATGTAACTCCTAAGATGACACACTGTCAAATAATTACAGCAGGAACTGACCTTGTGCCACTACTTTTTATTCCTTATGACTCAGTACACAAGATCAAATAAAACTAACTGACATAATCCTGTTTTGACCAAGTGCCAGAGCTCTAAATATATTTACCATCTCCAGTGTTATTCCTAAATTGCTGTCTTTACATTGCCTGGACAATCATCAACCCAGCTCACATTTTAAGAGACGTGATGGGAGGAGGATGACTGCCGCTCTGAAGGTTGAATGCACAAAGTTATACTTCTGTTCTGACCATCAATAGCAGGATAGTTCACGGAATGTCCAAGCCATTTCCCAAGGACCTCTCAAGAACCATATTGCTAATTAGGACTAACTGATTTCAACATCTACTTGCCAAAAGAAATATACTCAGTTCACTTAGTGATGTCTTTGGCCAGCCTTTGATATAACTCATGCTAAGTTATATCTTTCTCAAATGTAGAAAACTTCTGTAGGGCTGGATTCTTATTTTTAGAGTAGTGTTTTTAACATATAGTCTATAGCCATACAATTTCTTGCTATCAGAGAAAAATAAAATTTGGATAAAGTTCCATGCTATTTTTATTTGTAAAACTGTTTGTTAAGTACTAGAGCAAGTAGATTTTTTTTCCAATATCCTTTGCTATATAGTCAATGAACAACAAAAAATCTCTCAGTCAGGAGAATCTGGTACTTCACTTGCTGATAGTACCAAGAAGGAGATCAGACTTGCACATTTAAAGCCAGACAAGGCCTCCTCTTTGGCTCTGGAACTACAACTCCAGGACCCAAGCAATTCAAAGTAAATAGTTGCCTCCCACCTGGAATGCTCTTCAGCATGGACAGCTGCCTCTTGCTGGAACCCAGCTTCCCTTCTCACTTGAGGCTCTCAAATGCTCAGCGTCTTTGATCTGGCTCCCCTTGCAGCTGCTAGCAAACCTAGGAGCTCCATGAGGATGTGATAAAGCTTGGAGCTGTATTAATGCCTGGCTCAGATTGCCCCAGTTTCCAAAAACGATCTGGCCAGTCTGAAAAGAACAGCGCAGCAGAGCATAATATTCTCTTTTTCTTCTGTCCTTCCATGCTAAACCACAAACTGCAAAGGACCTCTAACTGCTCTGAGATCCTCAGAGAGGAATTTCATGTGAAAGAAACAGAAAATGGTGCTGAGGAGACATCACAGCCTCTCCTTCAAGCAGGTGTAGTTGTACACGGAAAGCTCAAGAGCACCCTGCACTATGCAGATGCTTCACACCAATCCTCCTAGAGTCAAGGAAGACAGAATCTAATTGCCTGTCATCTGAGGCACACCAATGTTTGACAGTGTTACAGTCAGGATATTTTAAAATAGAGATTTGCAGGTAGTGAACTAAGCACACATTACTTAGTGCCAGCTAGACTGTTATAACACCCACTTTTCACAGACACACACTTCGCTGCATACTGCAAATGGAGTTCCTTTTCTTCTACTGTTTCATGACCTCAGGCCAATTTGGCTTATTGTATAACACCATGCAGAGGAAAGAGAGGAGGAAAAAAAGGCTTTAAATAGTAAAATCTTCCTTCATGAGCCAATGAGCTCCCTTTCCAGCCAAATAGCTGAATGGCATATACATACTATAAGGGATTAATCACATCCTTTTATAAATCTAAAATCTAAATCATCTTGAGAGGCTCCTGGTCAACTTGAGTGGGACCTAAATATTCATTGGACTTAAGAAGGACTTGCTGGGTATCACACTGAATTCTCAATGGTGAAAGATGAAGTACTGAAAAGAACAAGACTGTGCTCTCATCCCTTGTTTGCTAAGGAGACAACAGTGTTAATTTTAGTTTCTTTAAATTAAAATTTCCCATTTCCACTGCTAAAGGGAATATGCAGAGGCATAACACAACAAATGTGCAGAGCTGTACTCCACTGTTCAGACAGAACTGAGTAATCATACTGACAATACCTTCAGTCTAGCAGTTTTCTTTAGGTGGATGGCCTGAGACTATTTATTCTATTATCTCTGAAGTAAACAGCATCAAGCATATTTTTAACTTTCTTCAAAATTGCATTTGTATTTCAGTAACTGTTACGCCTTCACTAAGCAGACATAAAAACTCAGTCAATTATAAAAAGTGGTCACTGAAGCCTTAGGGGATGTGATTTTGATGAAGACATTAGGAGGAAACCTAGGAAAAGAGTACTTCCAAAGGATATTTTTTTCTGGTGACTTGTTGTTGTTGTTGTCTGCTTGCCTAAGGAGACAAGGATTGTGTGACATCAGTGTCAGTCTATTGGTTCTTTTAATAACTTTTGAACTGCTGAATTTTTACCAAGCTTTGTGAGTAAGACCCCAAATTTACACTTGCCTGTGGAAACATATAATGCCATTTATTTACCAAATACATCAGACTTCAAAATCTTGTATAGAAATAACTACTGCCTTAGTTTTTATAAGGTTACATCAGGATTCAATTTCCATACAGTAAGAAGAAAAAGGCTTATTGAAATAAAATAAGAATCATCCCACAGGGTTAACTAAATGAATGTTGCACTGTTCTTAGTGCATACCTAAATTTTTCTGTTTATCTAAACTTTAGTCATTTGCTAAAGTGCATGCACAGCAGAGAGGACCTACATGAAGATCGGCTCATTTAAGTTGGTCATTATCATCTACAGGTATAATCTGAAATGTCTGGCCTTGTATTCCATAGATCAAAGTACACTCATTGGTCTTGTGCTTTATCACAACTTGTCTCCTGTCTACATCAAAGAACATTGCTCTTGATTCTCGTAGTCAAATGTCTGCTAAAGTGGCATGCTCATTCTTACTGCCCGTTTCCCAGTTTGTCTCTGACACTAACAAAACTGCTCCACAGTTGAAATTATTTCACCCATAATGAGTTCAGAAGAAGAGTTAAGTGTTAAACAGTGTACAGACAAGCTTTGTCTCTGAACACATGACCTTTTTTCTAGAAACAAGATATGCTCAAAGACCTTCTGGGAAATTTGCATTCAGTTGCACACTGTATAGAATGTGTATTGAGAAAGGAGTCTATTAGCCTGGCACATTTCTTTT
The DNA here is from genome assembly GCF_000705375.1 of Tinamus guttatus. Next base: position 412,355 of record NW_010587488.1, on the reverse strand, counting down.
CAAGTACTAATTGGAAAGAAAAATGATTTGATAGATATCAAAGAAGAATGATCGGGACCTAGAACATCTGCGCTATGAGGAAAGGCTGAGAGTGCTGGGCCTGTTCAGCCTGGAGAAGGCTGAGAGGGGGCCTGATCAGTGTCTATAAATACCTTAAGGGAGGGAGTGAGGATGGGGCCAGCCTTTTTACAATGGTGGCCAGCAATAGGACTAGAGGAAATGGGCACAAACTGAATCACCAAAAATTCCAGAGGAACTTAAGGAAAAATTTCTTGACAGTGAGGCTGGCAGAGCCCTGGAACAGGTTGCCAGGAGAGGTTGTGTTGTTCTCTGGAGATCTTCAAAACCATCTTGAACACAATCCTGTGCGGCATGTTCTAGGTGACCCTGTGTGTGCATGCAGTTTGAACTAGATGATCTCTAACGGTCCTTTCCAACCTTAATGATTCTATGATTCTATGATTTATTAATTTCCCAGAAAGTTAGAGAAAGTAGAAAAGCTCACTGACCCTCTCACTGAGGGAAAGGTTACCAAGAGAGCTCTTAACTTGTTTGTCACCACAGATACCGTGTAAAAGTTAAACGTTAATACCCAAATCCATAGGAATTCAGGTTTGAGTAGTGCTGTTGCCCGTGAAACAAGATGGTTCTTTGCTATGCTTTGCTGATGATGATGTAGAAGCTCAGAAACCATCTAGATAGCTTTTGAAGATATGACAAAAGGTAGGTATCAGCTCCTCAAAGTCAAAGGCTTAAGAGAAATCTGTGCCTTTATGCACCTGTAGAAAAGGAAGAGCTTCCTAGCACATTCCTGCATGAGGTTTATACACTTGTTCAAGTCAACCTGAACAGCAAAATACAAATTGTGGTGTGTTATGTAGGTTCTTCATGACTTCGGCTTTCCCTAAGACAACCCTAAACCATTTTAGGAACATGATGACGATTTCTGAGTACCTGAATGTGTCTTAAGTTGTTGCTCAGGATTTTAACAGTGAAATATATTCCTATTGGAAAATCTGGAGTAAGATGCAGAACAAAAGATGGCAGTCAATCAAATTTAGCAAATAATCCCTAGCAAATCATCCTTTAAATGTATATTGCCTCTTTTTTTCTGTACTCAGGCTGCCCATGGAACATTACTCAGTATTCCACATTATTTTATGAATATGTAATTTGAGAAATCTGTGGCCTGCAGTGGTTTGCTGTGAGTATCACTCAACATTTGTTTAAAAGTAGCTGCTTTTAAGAACTTTCATGAATATTGGTGGGAAGAAAATCCCACACAAAGTGCAAGCACAGTAAAACAGTGGAAACTATCACTTTGGTAATAGATGAACATTTATAGACTTTTTTTTTTTTTTTGCAGTGGCTATGTCATTCATGTGTCTAAATAGCTTCTTAAAGCTCTTCTTCCTCTCTAATGATTTTATACAGGGACACAACATTTATTCAATTTTTATTCATTTTATTCAATCTTGGATCCTTTTGATAGCTTTCTATTTCTAGCTCCCTCCATAGCTTGTGCTCCCGTCTTTGTCAATGTCTTTCCTCAATAACTCAAGCATCCTTTGATCCAAGGTTACACAATTGCAGGAGACACAAAAACTGTAGTGTTATGTGAAGATGTGTATTGGCTTTCCATTATAAAGTTGCCTCTCTTTGAAGTTCGGAGGAAGCTACAATTTCCTTTCTCCTGCTGTAAGATGTATATTCACTTATAGTTAAACACATACCTCATAACAATTCAATTCACAAGCCTCACCAATACTTATGTATAGTTCAAACAGTGTGTTTGATCTGTAGACAGTTCCTCAAAGAAAGCTTTATTCTTCCATTCAAATGATGAGGAATCCTACCAGGAAATGACTGCTTGCATCTAACTATATGAGCTCGCATAACACTTTAAGCAACACCATAGTAACATGCATTTGAAAAGTTCACATCAGTCATTTTTAGCACACTGAAGAACGTTGTGCTTGGTAGTCAAGTAGAGAAGGCAGCATTAAAATCGTGAATCCATTTTCAGCCCTGTGCTTCGGGTAAGCCCTTCTTGGCTCTTCTTCATCAGACTGTGCTCCGCTACAGCACTGACTGCTCTTGGGGCCTGGATGTTTAAAATGTTATAAACAAGGAGTGTTGAGGCCAGGGGATGGTAGTAGCTCTATATAAAAAGTATTCATATTTTTATGTCTTTGCTCAGCTTTGTGGCCAAGTGCCTCACTTCACAAACATGAGGCTGTGCAAGCCATAGTGAGCATTTCTATAAAGCACCCCACAGATTTTAGTGAGGCTGCCTCTGTACGCTCTCAAAAATGTAAGTGAGGTTCATGCAGCATAACCCTCAGCATGTGTCTGGGACCGTAAAGAGCTTGAGAAACCATGGTCGTACAACATGCTGGCTGGAGCTTGAGGGGGGACAAGCAGAAGGCAGTCAATCAGACTGCAATGTAGAGCTCTGCCATTGTCACCAACAAGTACCTATAAATTGTTTATCCTCCCCTTTCATGCTGTAACTATAGGCTTTCATTTTCCTACATCTGCTGTATATGACTGGCCTGCCTCCTTACCTCTCTCCCAGAGATGCAGGGATGCTCACTTACAGTTTGCTCACACACCAAGAGGTAAGGCACTAGCTGTGTATTGAATCTTGAAGCTTATCCTAATTCTGATTGCTTTCCCCTTGCCTTCTTTTGCCTGTCTTATCAAATTGCAGGCAAACTTAGGTTAAGAGTAACAACAAATATGTCAGGTCTCAAACTACCCCTTTCTGGAATGCAGGGGCAGATGGGAGCAGAGACTTGTAACTCAGCTATAAACTATTCAGCTGGCAGCAAGGGCTCTGTTATGCATGCAGATGTATTTCTGGCTTGGTTTCAGCTGGTATTTCTTAGTTGCCATCACTTCAATCACGTATCTGGTACCCAGGGCTGTCACAGGTCCCACTGTGGCATCCCTGCCTCCACATGAAGGTTTGACCTCAGATGATGCTTGGATTGGCCTGGTCCTACTGCCCAATTATCCAGAAAAAAAATAGGAATAAAAGAAAAATAATAACTTGTTTTTACAGATTGCCTTTCACTAATAGGCACAATGTGCTTTGCTGTTATTCTTAGTGTCACCTCTACAATCTGATGATCTAAGACACAGGAAGAGCAGGCTTAGTCAGTCCTGCTAAGGGTTCATGGCAGAATTAAAGTCTATGTATCTTCACTAACAGTCCTCTGCTCTGACCGCTAGATGATGTTGACGACTTGATTCTTTGAGATATACAAAAGCTCACTCTGACACATCTGTTTCCACGCAATAGCACAGAGATATCTCTTTTCTCTAAATCTGACTGTAGATAATATTACAATAAACTGCTTTTAATATATTACCAAAATGACATATAGTTTCAAATAACTTTTAAGAGCAGAAATTCTTCTGTCACTGAGAAAGACCTGAAAAGGTCCCAGTGTCTCACAGGGGATATAAACATCTGTCTTAAGACACCAGAGAACAAGGGTCAATGCACTCAACAAGGAGCACTGGGATTAGCAGAAAGAAAAAGCCTTCTAATAGATTAATATGATTACAAGTAAAATTTATAATTTTCCCTAATGAGTTTCAAGCAAAACAGCCAAGCTGCACAAGGATTTGATATTTTCCCTTACGACTGGGGACTCTGTGCCAGAACCCCTCAGGACTGCCCACAGTCATATTCCTATGCTTGCAAAGCACACTGACCCCTATTTCTGTCACAGATTAAGTGACCTCTGAGCCTTTTGCTTCCACTGGTGAAGAAAGCGGCAGGTAGAGGAATGCTCATCCCCCGGTGAAGCCGGACCTTTGTTTGCTGTGTTCTCATGAATAACTGATAGGGCCTTGGCATCACGAACAGCCGCGATGACACAGTTGACATGACAGCGCTCTAGACTGAATCCCGATCTGCCCTCCCAGGATAAGACGGGATGTTTGCTCGTTTCACGTTTCACCACGGCGGGCTGCTCAACTATTTATAAGATGAATAGAAATTTCCACTACTTCAGCAGGCACACCTGCCTTTACCTAGCAACTGGGTGGCTGAGGCAGAGGAGGCTTTGATGCCCTGGCGTAACATCCTCCTGGGGCGGAAAAGGGACTGCTTTGGCTGTGACTAAAACATATACGAGCCAGTTGGGTGGCACTTTCATGCCATTTCAGGCCAACAATTCACATCAAGCCTGGCAAAGGTCTGAGGCTCAGACCAGGAGAAGTCAGGAGATCGACTTTTCAGTAGTACTGAGTCAACTCCTATCCAGACTGAAGCTCCATCATCCTGGGGACTTCGGACACACACACAAAAAAAAAACAAAAAAAAAAAAAAAGGAAGAAGGAAAAAGAGACAGTCCTTACTGAGACATCTCAGTCCAATTTAAGGCAAGATTTGACAAGTACATTTAACAGACAAAGAGGGGGTGGCAGCAAGAGAAACATGTGCCAGCAGAGATTCTGCATGTATGCTGTTGCCAGGACCAGATATATATAAAAAAAAGAAAAAAGGAAGAAGATCCTGAATCAAGTCCATTAACGCTTAATAGCTGTCCTCTCCCTCCCATCCTCAGCAGGAGGAGCAGGAGCCTTGGGGCTGGGGAACTAAGATCCACACAAGTGCCAGGGCTGGGCACTAGGGACTGGGACAGCTGGCATCACCACTGCTCATCCAGCCACAAAGCATTGCACGGCACTCTACATCAGTATTACTGCATTTCTACCTTATATTTCTGTTTTCCGAGTTCTTCCATGCAAGAGACTGTTTTCTTTGCTCTCGCCTCTTAACAATTCATCCAGTAGTGCTTGATTTTTTGAGGGGGGACCATAAATACATGCAAGGTGTCCTAGATTGTTCACAATATCATACCATCACGGCAGTTATACAAAATGGATGAAATTTAGATAAATGGTTTTAATGTTGAGAAAGAAAATAACAAAATTGCCAGAGGATTGTGAATGGTATTTATAAAGTGAAGAGTTTATCTAACAGCAAGCAGGGAAGAAGATAAAGCAGGGTATATTTTAAGGAGAAAATTAGATTGACCCAAGTCCGGGTCATAAATGGTGGAAAAAGGTAAATGTGGTTTGGAAAGGGGAGGGAAGAGGTGTTTCCAGGAGGCACGCTTCCGTTTCAAAATATCCCGTGCTCTACACAAAGAAACAGCCTGTGCCCAAAATACATCTTTTCTCCCCTGTGCCTGACACATGCTTCTTGAACGCAGAGCTGAGATCAGATGCGGATATCAGCGAAGGCAAGGGAGAAGATTCCCAGCAGCAAGTGAAGCTGAATCAACAGAATCATCCTTTTTTTTCAGTAAACTCAACCGGGGACTGATGGTAATCTGAGGGCTATTTCTTCCATCCCTCTCCTCTCCCTCCCTTCTCATCCCGATTCCCTCCCCCTCTTCAGCTTTGCAGTGAGCTGCTCAAGCTGCCTGCTTGAGCCCTGGCTGCTCTCTTTAAAAAAGAAAATCATCCTGCCAACATCCACCTTGCTTTAACACCCACCCACTTAGGAAGTCGGAAAGCTGTAGATCTCCTCAGAGGCTACTAATGCTGTTAATTCTCTTACCTTAGCTGTCTCTCTGAAACGTGAATGCAGGCTTTCTGCACGTTCCTAGGCTGTAGCACATTCTGCTGCTTTTCCTATACACACTTCAGTGTCTGCTGCCCTTGGTTAAAAATAAAGCAAGCCTGATTCAACACTCTCTTATTTCATTTTTACACAATTGGAATGCTGCTGTTTTTCACCTGCATAGCACCAGTCTGCAATCCCTAAACCTTACTATGATTTTTTTGCCGTTCCTTGGTAGACTGAAATATCCTCTCTAGCAGCAACCAGACCATTTCCCAGACTTGAGCGAGCTGATTTAAAGATCTCCTTGGATTGCAATGTAGACCTGCTTGTGTGAGGGGCACGACGACTGCTAAATGCACCATCCGGTTGCCATTGTCTCACACAGCTGCCTGCCTAAATAGTGTTAACGATTAACCTATCAAATGAAAGAAATTGCTGATCAATAGGATCCTTTAATTGCCTGCTAGGTTTTAACAACTTGCTACACTGGAAAGATGTTTTTAAGATGCCAAGTTTACTTTCTGTCCCCCTACCCAGAATATCATCAAGAATATTAACTGGAAAACACATCACGACCTAAGATGCTCTTAGGTTTTGTCTCAAAGCTTCATGTTTCCATACCGTTCCATCATCCCAAGAAAATATAGAAAAGTATGTACTGTGGCTAACCTGCTGTCACTCAAGTGCCCTGTTGCGGAACCCTGAATTCAAAAAGAGCAAGGGAGCAAGTAAGGAGGCTCCTGATTTGCACTGGAGCAAAGCAGTTTCAGACATCCTGGATCCTATATAAACTTCCTGGATAAACTTAGTCCCCAGCTTAGAATAATCACAAAGATCCAGGGAAGAACTAGATAGAGAAAGCAGGCAAGGAACAGGGGAGAGTCTGATCTGTGCTGGTAACATTCTTAGCATCTCACAGGCTGAGTGGAAGCAGAGTATGCTTAAATGTAGAAAAAACGCAGAATGTTTTAGGTTATTAACGAGATAAGCAGGCCTTGGCCTCCTTCAAACAGAACTTAATATGACCTTTTGAATGCACCTATGCCTATATCTCTTCTGTGCTGATTCCTGACTGAAAGTGGAGCATCTTGTCTGAGACTCAAATCATGGAGCCAATATGCTCCCTGCATAGACAATATAATCACTGCAGAGACAATATCGTATATGAATTCCATCACATTTACTACATGAAAAAAGTGACTAAAATATTGAAATAATTTCAGTGGAACAACTTCAGGAGCCCTTTCAAATAACCTCATTATAAATGTCCTAGGTCTGAAAAAAACGTGCATTTAATAACAAGGGGGATGCTATATCTAGAACCACATATGTGCTGTTCATGACATGACCACTGAATGTACTGCTATGAGAAAGTAGAGAATAATTTGTTCAGGAGAGCTGCCTTTATGATTGCTCTGATCCAGTGAGAGGCATGAAAATATTGATAAAAGTTGGTAAAATATAAAATGCTATTTGAAATATTAAAATGACCAGATGAAATACAACAGCATGGCAATGGCTTAATCTTTTCAAAAGGTTTAGCTAATTCAAAAGGTAACTAAGACTCAAGCGTCCCTTGGGAACCAACACTCTAATACTCCATTTAATTCCACACACTATGACTGAGACAAGATCTAAGGAGGTCATGAACAGCATAATGGGTAAGATCTTATTTTAAACCTCAGCCATTGGTGGAAATAAAACTCATTCTTGTTTGGAAGAATGTTAAAAAGTTGGTTACAGAGTGCTTTTTTTGTTTGTTTTACCTGATTTCCAGCAATACTGCCTTACTTTGTGTTATAATAGCCTGGACCATTCTGTCATTTTATGGCAACCTTTTTTAAACAATATTATTTAGTTCAGAGTAGCTTTAGGAATAACTTTGATATGGTGGATACTCTCCTATTTATTGAAAAAAAAAAAAAGAGCAAGATACTGTGTATATAATCATGGAAATTACCAGCCTGGAGAGGAGAAGCATTTATGAAGAAGGAAGAAAGCAGAAGGAGCACAGACAGCTGGCCAAACAGTGAGTCCCATTTCAATGGTTTTGACATTCTGAATGTACCATAGAACTAATCAAATTCATGAAGAAGTCTTAGCAGATGGTATAAATGGCCACATAAAAGAGAACCAATTCCATGTTTTCTGTCAGGCAGATCAGAGTATTCTTTCCCTTCTTTATACAACTAACTTGTGATGAGCTCTCTTAAAAAAAAGAAAAAAAAGTCTTTGGTAGCTGAAGATTTCAAATTCATCCAGAAAAAAAAATGTTACCTGAATTTCAGCATTTGGAATAACATCTGAAGACACACGTGACTTAATTGGAAAGAGCTTAATTGGAGGAGCTTGCTTTTTAGTCTCCACAACACAGGTATGTAATTTGGTAATGTCTATGCTAACAGTACAGAAACAGCAATGCTGAATCTCCAACAGCCTTGGTGGTGTCCATTGTGACTGCCCAGGAACTCCATAGCTACACAAAAACTTGACAGCAATGTGTCAGGTAGCAGAGGGGAAGACCAGCATGAAGGAGGACACTCACTCCTCTCACTTCCCACCTTCGCTTGCCATCTGTGCTTGTATTAGCTACGAGCAAGATGGTCAGAGGAGGATATTGCCTGCCTTCAGACACAAGTTGGCTACTGCGGATGGCGCTTTATTGCATGTGGATGTACCAGCCCCATTCTGCACTGGCTCAGGGGTCTCCTTCCTCCACTATACAGATACACCTTTATCTTCCCAGGCATTACACCCGCTCCTTAATGCCCAGTAGGGCCATTGGAGCTTCACTCACAAGAATAAACATTCAAAAGTTTGCAAGTAGGTACAAAGATGTCTAAGTAAGTCTCTAAGGTAAAGATTATGTCTTGCTCTCAGAGTCACACACTTCCTGATGAGCACTAAGGAACACAGTGAGGGCTGAGAGGAGATACCTTTAATATGCTATCAATCAGAAGTGTCATGAAATGCTGACATATCAGAAATTGCCATAATTATTATTTAAATAGCAGAGTAAAACATGCATGCTATCAAATATTGTCATGTTGTAAAAACAATTCCTTCAAGTAAGACTTCCTTGTCGCCAAAGTCTCTACTCATTTTAACAGAGTATTTTGGAGGGCTGTGGGCTCTCCCTGTACCTAGCTGAAGCCAAGCTGCAGAACCATAGTGTTCGTTGTATCCATATTTCTAAATTAAAAGTCCTCTAATCATCATCATCCCTGTTATCATTGTACTTAGTCTCTGCCTACTACACTGAAAGGAAATCATTCTACCTTTCCTGTGGGATATCGACTGGTTTTCTTTTTCTTCCTCTGGGGATTTAAAAAAATAAATCCACTCAAATGATATAGACTATTATGCTTCCAGAGTGTGACTTTCACAGCTGCATTCTTTTTTCTTTTCCTGGAGAGCACCCAGTGATCCTCCAGCTTATCCTCCGCTCACCCTGCTCCATTTTACAAATATTCCAGAGTTTGTTTTGCCTCTGTGCATTTACCTGTAGTGCTCTCCAAGGACAAAGGCATGGCTGCTACTTGAGCATAGAGGTAGTTTAGCTCTACATGCAAGGGCAAAAAATGGAGATGGAAATGAGATCCACTCATTGAGCAGTGCAGCTCGATCTCCCTAATGAAGCAGAACTCTCAAACTGAGCTGGTCTTATAGTGCTGTAATAAAGTACACTTCTCACAATGCTTGGGGTTTATAGAGCCCTGCACATATCAAGGTAATTATCAGCTGCCACGGCTCAGAAGGGCTCCTTTCCCCTCTACTTTATGGTAGCTGTCAGCTTATAATCAGAAATAAAATCAAATTAAAAAAAAAAAGTGTCTTATTGCAATCATCTGTAGAAGGGAAACAATAGCATTCAATAGAACACTCTTAGAAGATGTTCAATACAAACAAATTCCCTCTTCCCACCCCACCAAAAAAGAAAAAAAAATAGAAAAAGAAAATTTAAAAAAAAAGAGAGAAAGAGGAAAGAAGTGAGCAGAAAAGGCAATATTTTTTCATTGGTCACCTTTACGAAACACTTCTTTACAAGAACAAGGTAAGCCAAAATGGCAGTCCCATTTCTGAAGGACTGCACTGTAGAAATGATTTCATAAGTGACCCTAACTCCGAGTAACTTGAAGTATGTTTTTCCCAGTATTGAAAGGCTGATAGACATCTGAGACGAGGGTGAAACCAATGGGAAGTAGTAGTGAGGCAAAGTAAGCAAAACCCTGGTACCCAGAAAGCTTTGGAAATTTTACTATTCACAAGATTTTACCTCTGCTGTTTAGGAAGTTTGTGTTTCCATTGATTTTGTTAACACATAATTCTTTTTTAGATGATAAGCTGATAACAGATTATCTGTGGGGAATAAAGAAGTAAAAGCCACAAGTACCAGAAGGAGCTGAGATTTGGACCCCACTGCAAAAAGCATTGCCTTCCCTACATGGAACAAACATTCCTAGAAATGCAGGGATTTTGTTTTAATGACTTTTAGATTATGGTAGTAATACAGTTATTTTGTCCTATCCAAATGTGTGGAATGTGATCAGTGAAGAGTTCATTGGGAAACTTCTGTGAGATTGCAGGAATTGTGATAAAATAAAAAAATCTATTTGTATACAACTTTCTAGAGATTGCATGCCATAAGGCCCACCTATGCAATACATACAAGAGAAAAGAAATGTCAGCGAGAAGCAAAACTCAGAAAATTGCATTGAGCGAATTGTTCTAGTAAAAGTGATACACACACAGTCCAAGAAAGCACCAGAAGGCTTGATCGGAAATAATTTAATGTTTATTTAAGAGCATAAGCAGATGTGACAGAAAGAAGATCACTAGGCAAACTGTTCACAAGATGTGACCTGTGCCAGAATAAAAGACCTATTCCAAATCACACTGATGTAAGCACAAGTGGCTGAAATGCATACTAAGGCTCTTCAGTTGAAGTGCCTCCAGAGAAAAAGACCATGAAGGCATGCAAAATGAGAAAAAGTTAAGACTTTATAGGAATATGGGGGAGAGTTTCAGAACGATGGACTGACAGAAGTGCTGAGGTAGCACAGACCTCTGGAGATCAACTTGTCTAACCCTCATGCTCAAGCAGAGTCGGCTACAGCAAGTTGCTCAGGGCAGTGTCAGGTTTTGAACATCTCCACAGATGAAGACTCCACAACGTCTCTAGGCTTGATCTAGGTTGATCTAGTGGTCAGTCGCCCATCCCCAGATTATTTTTTTTCCTTATACTTAAGGATGGGACACAGCACTTCAGCTATGGCCTCACCAGAGCCATAGCTGAGAGAGCCAGAGAGTAGGAGAAGTCAGTGTGCTGACTCAAAGGGAGCAAGTCTCTGACAAAGTACATAGTAATTTCATATTAGGGATAACAAAAAAAAAAGTGGACATCAGAGTACTCCAAAAGCTAAATAGCCCCAAAGATACTGAAATTAGGTGGTTCCACTCAAGAACTCAAGATTTATGTGTTTATATTTAAAGAAATACACACCCATACAAAAAAAAAAAAGACAGAAAAAGAAAAAGAAAAAAAGAAATGAAGCCAAACACTTCCTGAAGTTTTTGAGTGTGGATGGTGCAAACTAAGGGTAAGGAAACTTGGAGTCATTAATTACAAAGTCAAAATTTCCCAGCTTCTGGCCAGGTAAAAATTGTCAATGAGTAACTCTTTCAGAGCAATTTGCAAACTAGAATATAAGCATTTATACACATACAGGCAAAATACATTAAAGCACTGAAAATAAATTGAAATGAAGAAACTCACTGCACAAGCTTCTCAGTGATCTGGAAAGTATGCTCTCAAAAAGCATTTTGCTTGATGAGACCAATGTTGTCAATGCTTACTTCTTCTTTGGAAATACGAGCAAGAGAGATTTTCATTAAGCTCTGAAGCATGATACATCTAATATTTAAGAAAGTGATCTCGCAAACATGTCAACGTATCACTACTAATCTCACACCAGAGAATACACATATGTCATGATTTGAGAATACTGTGAGATGTTAACAAAATATGTAATTGGCTCCATATGGAAATTAAACTACTTCCAGCAAGAAAGTATTTGCTAGTCATGGTCCAGATCCTAAGACATAAATTTTCATATCTGAAGACTGAGCAAAAGTGAAGGGACAAGAAGAAAAGTTAGGACATTTACCTCAAGCCTCCTCTTTTGAGACACTAGCTGGAGTTTTGCAATTATGAGTTACACTAATTGTGCTGCAATAAATGTATTCACACTTCCAACTTTTCTCTTATGTTCTTAACCCATCCGCATGTTTCTGTCCTCCCATGCTTTCCTATAGTAGTCTCATTCTAAAGCTATTTCTTAGAAACTTCTCTTCATCAGCAACTGTGTAGCTCAATTTTTGCTTTGAAAAGGAATATTTGATTGCTCTTCATTGAAAAAGAATTGCCTAGAGAATATGAAACACTTGCCAGCAATGAGGACTTGGTAATGGGTAGAGGAAATGAGCAGAGGTCTGGGCACATGGGATGCTGGAGGTTTGAGGAAGGAATCCTGCAGCGAACAGTTTCAACACACAGGAGTTCGCAAGTCAAATGCAGCTCCAGATTTGAATCATAATTAGAGCTCTGATGAAAGTCTAACTCTCAGCGTCTGAACTGGACAGCAAGCACAGCTGAATATGAATAATGATGCCTTAATACATCCCTCACCAAAGCAAGACTAGGTAGCCAGTAATACTGAAGGAACTGACATTTCCGTGGGCTCAAATAACTGACTTTGTGACTTGACCCAAACCACCTGAACAGAGTATAGGTAGGCCAAATCATCCTATATCTTCTTGATTCATCATCAAAGAATTTATTCTCCAGGTATATATATATTTGTCAAGAAAATGATTTCTATTTTTTCACAGAAAACAATGTATGGCAAGAGGCCAACAACATGAACACAGATATGGGCCTCTGCCGAAGAGTGGTTTGGTAAACACTCCATCTTTTTTTAAGTTTCCAATAAGCTGTTCTACATAATCCATCAGTTCTCACTAATGAGACACACCAAAAAGAAAAATCAGGCATAGCAATGAGTAGCAAGAAGCCCAAACTAAGAAACCCTGCTAGCGTATCTGCGTTGGTGGAAGTGGGCTGAGAAGGAACTTACAGCAACCCAGGAGAACGACAGAAGATGGCAAGAAGGCGGGAGAGGCAATGACACAGAGGCACGTGCTTATGGTCAGCAGAATACCCAAGAATCAAGGAAAAGGAGGGGACTACAGTAAAGTAGGGATAGGAAGAGGAAGAAGTGGTGAATATGTGAAGACACAGAAGGTGAAAGGATGGAAGGAAGAGGAAATGCATTTACAGTGGTATCTAGCAGTAAAAGGCTGGGTATCACTCATATAGCTAACAGAAGAATACAGCATTGATTTTAAGCCTTAGGGATTAAAATATAACAGTTCTAGTTCAAATAAGGTTCTCCTACATCTCTCCCAAATCTCCAAATCAGGTGAAATCCAAAAGATCATCCTGTTAAGTTAATGAAGAATTGCAATAGCAGTGGTATCCAAGGGAAATAGTAATTTTGCAAAATGTAGCAAGCAGTTACTAAGAGCAGCCGTGGAATGGTTTTGAAATGAAAGGTAAATGCACTTACATTTCTTCCCAACAAGCCATTAATTAGACCCAATCTGGACCTCAAATAACTTCTTTCCTTTTTTATAAATTTTATTTCCCCATAAGAACTAGGGGATGCATTATTTCCATCAATGTGTAAGTTAGGATGTTGAAGCATATGGAATCACAGCTTTGTGGGTTGGGAGAAGTGGTATTTTGCTATGATAATAACACCATTTCTGCATAACTAGCCACTGACCTTTGTTCTTCTCATCAGTAAATAGACCATCTTTGTAACAAAAGTAAAGCTGAGGGATTTGAAAATGTCAAAACAGCAGAACAACAAAGAGCCCTTGGCCCATATAAATATTTACATTTGAAACATCCATTTGCCGAATGGGATATTTCAGCTGTTGAGGGCAGCCTGAATCTCATTACATCAGCTCTGCAGGCCTATTGGTGCTCTTGCTTAGAACACAGACAAGAGCAGCACATTTATTGTGTGATATGCACATTCCAAGCACCCAGCACACTTATAAAGGAGGTTGTATTCCAGCAATGACATGTCTCTGCTATTCAGCTTTTATGACAGCATCCAGGCTCCACAGCTGTGTAGCTTTCCAATATTGAATACAGACGCCTCACAAGACAGCTGTCATTTATTTATTTATTTATTTATTTATATCATTGAGTGGAAAAAAAAAAAAACCTTCTAAAAAACTGGCCTGAGTAATATGTTGCCTAGTGGAAAATCCATTTTAATTCACTAATTATTCTGATTTTCAGCTACAGTAAGTAAAATGCTGTCCAGTCCTTTTTCAACTCAGGAATATTAGCACATGCAGCCCTTCATCCAAATCCAGCCAGCTCAGCCCGCCTTGAGCCAGGCTTCCTCACAATCAGGACATAGCAAGAAGTTACTCGATATGGACCTGGTCTTTTTTTCCAGCTAGACATCCCTCTGCCTTGTGCTCCTGTGAGCTGCCAGGTCTCTGCATGATTCAGTAAGACTAGAGGACAGGAAAGGAGTACGGGGAAGGTATGTCATCTCCCTTATCACCTTGGAAATACAGGCAAATGTATCCTAGCCCCATTCTGGGAATTTCAATGGAAGTGGACAACAGGGACATCTGTCAAGTTAAAATCACAGTTCCTGCTACACAGGAGAAGGAATGGGGGCTATAGGTGACAGATGTAACGTTATGGGCAAAGGGTCTCCAATAGAATCATCTGGCTCCCATAGACATTGTCAGCCCTGGCCCTTCCATTGGAGTCAATTTCTCTCAGGAAATAAAACACTAATAGCCCTGCAGGAGAAAGTCCATGGATTTTTTCTCCATCATGTATGCCTATTGGAAAGAGAGAACCACGCTGCCATTTGAAATGTAATGCACCATGGTTGTTCTACAGTTCCTACAACTTTATTGTATAGTTGGCATCGAATGCTCTCAGCTATTTATATCTTCACCATGTCAGCTCATCTGAAAGTGTTTTATACAGGTTGCTGTGTTACTTCTGTAGATCTCAATATGCCAAATAAATAGACGAGATGGTGCTGTGGCCCCCTTTAGAGCATCTGTCTGTTTCCACACACATGATAAATTTCTTTGCTCTTTTGCTTTTACTCTGGGAAAGTCTCTAAACCAGGCATTACTGATTTGAGTAACCTGATTCTTCAGAAGTCCTGCACTTTCACTTATTTCTAATAGATTTCACTCAATTGTTCCTGAGTAAAAGATGGAGCTGGAAAAGTTTTCCAGCTTTCAAATTTATATTCCAGTTTGTTTTTATTTCATCTTAGTTTCCAGCACTTCTATGACAAATAAATTCTACTTTTCCTATTAATATTTTATAAACCAACAAGCAGCTGTAAAATGAATCTAACCTAAGTTTAGTGAGTCTATAAATGATAAATTGGCAATATGTATAAAATTTGGCTTAATAGAGATATTTCCATCTTTTTGTAAGGTTCTTTGTAACCAACATGATCACTGAATACACCTTAAGGGAGCTCTCTGATAACATAATGATCCCCAGAGACCTGCGGTTGCACTGATGTGCCAGAGCACTGCATATGTTAATGAGGAAAGCATCGTTTTGGCTCGGAGCATGCACCTCAGTGCTTTGCAAGTATGCTTTGCCTGGAATGTAATGGACTACAAATAATTACCTCTTGTGTGCTTTAGCTTTTTCCAAGTTCTGTGAAAACACTCTCCTCCTTTAACTGAACTGATTTTTCCCATTACTCTTTTTTTTTTCTCACCACTACCTAACTGACGGAAAGGAAACACACCCTCTGATGGAAAAATGCAGAGGCTGTGATTAAAACTAAAAAGCAATCTCCAGCTCACTCTAGTCACCAATAGATGGCAAATATAATAAGGTTTACTGCTGTTTCCAAGTACTTTTCTATTAAGTCATTACTTGATTGTCAATGTATAAAAATATATGGTTATATAATGTAAAATCCTTCAATAACAGAGTTCAGACATACAAAGTTTCTTTTACTGGGGCAATTAATAAGTTTTATTACTCACACAAAATGAGTAATGATGTGATGTGTGAGAGCTGAAGAAGAGCTGGTAATAATAAAAATATATAGAGGACTGTGGGTGAGTACCATAAATCATTTTTAGACAAATAAAGGAACAAGCACATAAACACATGTATACACACAAACCAGCACACATGGGGCTGCTTATATACCATAAGACATTAGACAATGAATTTTACAATTCAAAGGCTAATATTTCTGCATCTGCAAGCAAATATTTGAAAGGCATGTGTCACACCTGTAAAACCTACTTGCATTTCACACCGTTGCAAAGGCAGGCACAGCAGAGTGCCTACACATGTGCATGTAACTTTACAGTCCTATAGCGGAGGTCAGGTAATGACTTGAATGAAATTGCTGGTTCTGATGTACATCATAGTAATACCCGTAGCTTCACATGGGCCACAGAAGGCACAGCTTTTACAGCTCACTGCCATTGGGGTATGTTGTTCTTGACCTTTTTTTCTGTGAAGGAGGGGCTGAGGGCATAGTGAGCTTCTTGTCCCAGCCCCTCTGTTGCTTTTTCTTTCCAGACTGGGACTTTTTTGTGTGGGTGAATGACGACTACTGACAACTCCTAGCCGCTTGGTGGAGGAACCACGGTGTGCAATGTCTTCCAGCCTTTGCATGAGCCCCCAGGAGGCTACAGCAGCACCATCTCAAAGCATACGTCTGCCCTATGAATAGGGTAGGGCATCTTGAGAGGCTCAAGTGATGACTTGAGGGGTGGTAGCTGACCCCTAGGAATAAGCTAGATGATTAAAAACCCTTCTGTCAAAACAAGGAAAGGCACTTTCAAATCAGTTACAGCAGGATATCCCCATTAATTGTCTGGAACCTTCCCTTCACAAGAACTGACCCAACCTAACTCTGATTAGCCTGAGAGATCTGGTGTCACATGTGTACATGAAAAGCATCTAGGCACTTATTAAATATGCATTCCCCTTCCTACTAACATCGTTCCATCAATATTTTAATGCCATGTTGCCTGTTAGATTGTGTTCTTTCTGTAACATGAGGTCCCTGCTGGGGTAGACAGACACCAGAGAAATGGATGTGTTTATGAAAAACATTTGCTTTTGTATGAAGTGTAGTCATCAGTGGTAAGCTTCTGCTGAAAATACCTACAGCCAGGAAATGCCGTCTGTAATCCCTTCTACCAATAAAACTAAAGGAGCAGAGTAAAGGTGCACAAGATAGGGCTGAGAGTACCCAAACAGGAAAAAACAAAAAACAAACAAACAAACTTATTGTCAAATAAATATTTTGTTATCAAGATCACTTGATCAAAGTTAACCCAGTGTAAACCCGCTGATTTAACCAGGCTTCTGTGAGGAGTAAATTTGGATCATTGACTACATCTGGAGTGAAACCTATGTCTACATGAACTTTTTACCAGCTTTTAATGTCCATTTTCTAAAGTCCCTTATTTTGTTTTCTGTTTTTTTCCTCTCCTCTGTTTATAGACTAATCATTGCCAAGTTTTAGTCATCTGCTGAAAAACAAAAGCCCGCAGCCATTGTGCTCCGCAGCCTGTTTTGTTAACCCTGCCACCATTGAGGGCTCTAAGCTATGGCTCCTGAGAGACGCCATTAAGGTTTCCATGTTGTTAGTCACTTTCCTGATCTTTCATGTTTCTTCTGCTCAGGAAGTAGCTTTTCCTGGAAATATTCAGGCAGGATAGAACCTGATGACAGATCGCACCTTGGGGTAATGGCTTCTAAGACCTAAATCCATTGCTTTTTTTTCTTTAAAGCTAATAATGTCAATTATAAACATGAAAGGCCAGATCATGCCACTCGTTCACACACTAAGTTATTCCACAGAAGTTTACAGAATCAGGTATGACAGAAAAGCAGTAATTTGTATAATGCAGTCTAAGATTTTATAGCATATTGCATTGCCTTGCTGAGGGTACAGTAATTGGACATTAGGCTGACACAAACCTGCTCATCTCAAATGCCATAAGATTGCTTTACAACCAGCCACAAAAATTCAGTGATGGTGCTGGGGGCTATCTGAATGCTCTCGAGTGACTACAAAGCAGTGCTTTAGGGACCAATGTGTAGCCACCACACAGTGAAGGAGATGATGTTCAGTTTTACAGGTGAAAGTTTTCTTTTTCACATTGCTGTCCAGAAGGTTTCTGCATCCTATCTATCAGAAGAGAGAGCAGTATGAATCGACTTGGTGGCCGACCAAAGTACAATGTCATCCTCCTTTACACCAAGCCAACCTAAGGGCCCAGGAGCACAATAGAAACCATGTATATATTATTTAAAAATGTTATTTAGATTCAAATCTGGAAACTGGAAACTGATTTAGTTTGCCAAATCAGCTCAAATCTAAACTGACTTCAGTACTCGACCATGATGCCCTCTCTTTGGTAGCAAAGTGGTAAGTGAAAGTCACTTGCCTCAGAAGAAAAAAGTTTAGGGTCTCATGAAGGTAGATTTGTGTTCATATCACATCAACAAGCAGCTTCTTTTCAAAAAGTTAAACAGACTTTTACTGTCAAAAGAGAAAGGATTATTGGATTATCTTATACTACATCATCTTAAAGTTTTGCACACAATAAACTGGATATAGCTTGACAAAAATGAATAAGGGTTCAGACTAAAGTTATTCTGCTATCTTAGCAGGAGCAGTATGTTCTTCATCAGAAAAGGATCATGATTTCAGTTAGTCTTCTTGAAGATGCAGGCAGAAGATTGTAGTCTGAAAGCAGAAATTTCAGACAGTTGAGATTGGTTCTTATCTCATATATATTTATTTTTATGAATTCACAAATCACAGGAATGTCTTAGGGACATTACAAATGTATGGACAAAACAACTTATGCTGAGGAAAAAGACCTTTTTAATTGATAGTGCAATACTGAGATGTAAAGGATTATATTTCTGTTACAGTTCATATGCCCAAAAACAGTGGGATATCAAGTATTGCATTAGCAAGCACTGTATACTTGTAACATATCCAATCTTCCTCTACTGTTAACACTCAAAAAAAAAATCATATTGCTGTAATCTTTCTTGCACAGTTTTCCTAGGATGTTACACTTTAGGAAGGTTTGGGGAAAATCCATGTCATAATTTTTGAACTGGGAAAGACTATGAAAGAAAAAAAAATAGTAAAATTTTCTGAGGTGAAAAGTAACACCATACCTTTCTCCTTCAAGGCAGAGATTCTTTCCAAAATGACATAACTGTGAAACTGAAAGCTCAAGACAGAAACAGTTTCTAGATGCCTCTTGCATATGCATATATTTAGCACATGCACAGTTAGGGACATACTTATGGATAGAGATGTATATGCAGGGAAGTCATCATCAGCTGAATCAGTAATTTTAGCGAAAGTAAAATACTTCTCCTACAGAGGGATATTTTGAAGGGAACGTGCAGACCTACTGTTGGCCTTCCCAAGAGATGTTTAACTGAAAGAAGTCAACGTAAGGGGGCAATTGAACAAGGTCTCTATTTCATCAGGAGGAGGTGGGTGTGTGGTATGGCTTTTGAATAATCATAATCCTACAGGCTAGGAAATATTCCTCCAGCTCGTCACCGGTTAAGCCTCTTTGATCTAAGTGTAAATCATTATCCTTTCTTTGGGGGAGAGAAGGGAGAACTTACGTTCAGATTTCTCCTTGAAAATCTGCCAATGCATTTGCTGTTAGGAAATGACTAAAATAAACTGCCGCACATATGTCCTTAAAAACACTTTGACTGTATTCCCCTGTAATTATTAAGCTTCTTCAGAGTACATAAGCCAGTGAGAAAAGGATTAGAGGGGTTACTTTGTGCCTCTGTGCCCAGAAAAATCCCTTTGCTACTGCAGCTCACTGCTCGGAGTGTCCTGAAAGCTTCCGCATAATCCCTGCCTCCCAGCCACCACCACCGCGGCATCCCCTTTATTTAGACACATTCAAATTTCATGCTGTAATCCAAAAGCACTCCAACACGGAAACAGGATCCACA